>JAUUDW010383734.1:0-12969 GCA_032361385.1 Panulirus guttatus
TTAGACTATTTCTTTTATCTCTACTCTTCTACAACAGGATTTTTTTTATCTGTTTTTCAATTTTTCCTCTTGTGATATAAGGACAGTTGAACTGTTTATAGGAGTGGGTAGAGCCAGTCACCTTGTGGCACTCCTCTAAGTTCCCCATCTCGGGTTATTTACTGACTCTCGTCTGTATTTACTTATTTTCGCTCTGTGTATTTTAACGTTTATGGTAAGAAACCTGCCATTGTAATTTCCTTATAGTTGACAGCACATAGACCTAAGAGTATATACATATAGCCGTGAATTTGATGATTTTCCGTTGTTACAGTTATAAGTTTTTGTAAACGATTCATAATGTTCAAGTATGTCTTTCAAGGCTCATGTTGCTATATGATGATCATGTAATTTATTCATCTCAAGCCATTATATGACGTACATCATCTATTTTGATAATGTCACAAATTTTATTCACTACAGTTTTGAATGTGAAATATCTCAGTTTTACCATTATCTCATTATTTATGCTGTTGTGGACACAAATGAGTAATATTGTCTCTGTCCTGGTGATAAGTGGCAGCTCCGGGCATCCAGCCTTCACACGACTTCACTGCGCGAACGCTTCTCTCTGGAATGTTTGCATCGTGTTTTCCAGGTTGTGTAACATCTATCAAAATTACTCCTTTTGAACTTAACATTTTAAGCAATGCAAGTTTACTGTAAAGAAGAGTAGATACACAATATTATAAGTAAAACTGTACGTTTAAACCATCAGAATATTAAATAAATATTATTTTTATGATCCTCTATAAGACCTGGAAATATGTTCGGGCTCTGCCTGATTGTAATGTTTACATAGAAAATATATGTTTCTGTAATCATCTGCGTGTGGATATGCCTGAGTCTTGGGTTTCTTGAGGTGGGCCAGCTGATGAACTGCCAAAATGTGGCAATGCAGGAAGTGCGGCCAGCCCGTCTTCTTCGGTAAGTGAAGGAGTAGAACAGGTGGTTGGCAGGAGACATCTAACAGGACTGGCTCCTACCTCCCTCCCTGTATTTGTTCGGTTTGAATTGGAATGGCGCCGCCAATTTACGTTTACCCCATTTTCAGTTCGTTGTTAATGTTAACTGAATCCTACCCGTATAATTAGTCAAGTTTTAATACGTAGTTTTCCCCATAATTCTCGGTTACCTATATTCTAATTCGTTGTTGTTGGGAATTTATTTAACGTAACTGGAATGATCATTTGCTGAAAATAGTTTAGTGCTTCGTACAGTTAAAATATATCATGTGAGTGATATTCATGCAGTTTTTTGGATTAGACTAGAGAGGGGCGTGATGTATGACACCATATAGTGATGTTAGACACGCACAGTGGGCAGGGCGTTGAGGGAAAGAAGAATTTTGGGGTACAAAATAAATATATAAGATAGAATAAAGGAATACAAGGTGACCTAATCTGGTTCCTAGTAAACATAACTTTACTTAGTATTTAGATATTAAGTTAACGAATCTTACATTCTTTGGGAGGATAACGTTTTGCCGCCAGATTGAGACACAGATGAAATCTATCTGGCATTGGTATGTATCTTGAACAAGGTTACAGCCAAGTAGTTGGCGAAGTTTTGTTCTCTTTGATCATGAGTTGGGATATGGCCATGAATGTCTCAGCATTGTTTCTGTTATACGTTTATCGTAGCAAAGTCTATATATTATTTTTTTGATCAGTCACACTGACACTGTACATTTGGATTCATATCCCACTTCTTGGTGATGAGCTTGTAAACAAAATTGATAGTGATCTAATGTGTGGACTCACCACAATTATCTCCCTTTGACTTGTTATACTGTTTATTTAGACAGATTTATTGAGGAAGGTTACTGCCTCATTTGTTTAGTGTGGATGAGACTGGTTTATTTTGGAAAAGAATGCTAGCCAGGACTTTCATTAACAAGTAGAAGACTGTTCCAGGGTTTAAGGCCACCAAGTATATCTTGAGCTTCTGCTTGTAGGGAATGCTGAGGGAGATTTTAAGTGCGAGCAAACTTTTGCTGCTGATTCATTCAGAATATCCCAGAGCTATGAAGGTCTTATGTATGTTGGTATTACTTGTGTTTTGGTAACAGTTACGTTATCAGACAGTGCAGTGATCACAAAGACAAAAAAAAATCACTCCACCCATCCCATGTCAGCAACGCTTCAAAACCTTATCATCACCTTTTTCGTTAAGTATCTACCCCATCCATCTCCAGCAACAACGCAAGTCCTTATCGCCACTTTTTTCGATAAGGATTCATTAAATAATGACTGCATTGCCTGTGATATGGCAACAGTAACCCCTATGCCATGGCATTCCACTCTTGCAGCAGCACAAGCCTTCATCACCACCTTTTTCAATAAGTTTTTGTTGGAATTATGTAATTGCAGCATGTGGTATGTTGGTGGCAAACTGTTTCTAGTATTTGGGAAAATTTTTGGTCAGGAGCATGGGTCTTTAAAACATAGGTTTCAGTTGCTCATACAGTGACAGACTGCTGTAGTGACAGGTAACCTGGAGTGGAACCCAGTTGCAAAGTGGTGCTTGTTGGTATTATAGTGTAGATATACATTGCTTAAATGTGGAAAAATTGACATCAGTGAGAGATAATGATGTGAAAATAATGCAGCAGATATGCATCTGGGACAAACTCTTTGAATATTTATTTATATGTGTATGTGTGTGTTTGAACTGAAATAGAATATTAACTTATACAGTGTATTGAAAAATGTTGGTAAAAATGTGATATTTCATGTCAGTGAGAGATATGATTAACTCCCAGACAGCTAGGTGTGTCCTGCACCCTCTTTTCCCTTCTATCAGGTGATTAGGGAGTATGACCACATGCATTCTGCTCTTATTTGTGGGGGTTTGTATGGGTTATGATGCAGTATTACAACATAAGAATGTTGGTTGTTTCACCATCATATGAAGTATTAAAAGACAATTCTTGGTAGGTACTCCTATTTAGCATCACCACTCTTTGTTCGGGTTAAGAAGATTCATGGGTAGAAGCTTTGTGGCCATTACTAATTATTTTCTTTACTTTAGATTATAGACTAGTTTGATTTTCATTACTAGGGGAGTCAAGACTCACCCTGCAGTAATTCTTCAAATTATCAGTAGATATGTTCCTTTTCAGCTGAGAGAAAACAATCCCTTGGATTTGACTGGCATCCAAAATGCTTACGGTGTGAAGAATGTGGCAAACGGCTCAATCCCGGTCAGCATGCAGAGGTATGTGTTTTGATGTAGAAATCTGCAGATTTTAGTTGCTTGGAAATATACAGTATATTTTGACTGTCTTCCACCAGAGTAAGTCAATAGAAATTTTGGTTTATAGAATTCTTTCCACTGTAATGGTATTGTTTACAAAATATAGGCCCTGTTAAGATTTAATGATTATATTATAATGAGTTTTGTTCTTTAATTTCCGTATTACTTTATCAGCTGAAGTACATTCTCTGTTTTATATATTTTGAATTTGGTACATATCATTTGATTCCATTATTCATAACTGATAACTTTCATTGTACTAGCTTAACAGAAAAAAAAATGAGATGTGCAAAATTTTTTCCAGGAATATTATATTACTAATCATCTCAACACTTTCAAATGTCAAAAAACATCAGTAGTGCATGAGTTTTTTTTTTCCAGCATGTTTTTTGGTTCTCAGATAATTGAAGCATTTGACGTACAGTGCTTTGAACAGATAAGGAAGGTGTACATGAGGAGAAGTTAGGTTGCTTTGAAGTCTATATATAGTGGGAAAGCAAGTATGAAAGAAGGAAATATAAAAGGGAAGTGATGAGAAACATATGAAAAGGGGTATGTATGAGTGAATTGAGATGTGTACTCTTTAAGCACCCCTATGGAAATGGGAACAGAGGTGAAGTTTATGGGATGTAATAAGATGAAAATGGCAGTTTTGTAAAGATACATCAGAGGTGGCTGACAAACAAGTAGGCTACTACAATTTAGGAAAAGCAGGCAATTACTTTACTTTTCTGATGTTAGTGCTACCATTAGCAGCCAGGTTCTTTACGTAAGAATTTGTTGGTTATTTTATGTTTACACGTTTTTATTTGATTTATGCTGAGCCTCTATACATTTTTCTATTGTACGGGGATGTTGACTGTCTTTTTCTTTCCTTTGACAGCACAAAGGAGTCCCTTATTGTCATCACCCATGTTATGGAGCACTTTTTGGTCCCCAGCTCTTTGGTCATGGCACACGCAATGAATGTCACACATCATTTGGGAAGGTGGAGAATAGAGATGGCCAGGTCAAGAGGTAAGAATCATTACAGGTTGAGAGTATTAGGTGCTAGTTTAAGAAACAAAGTATTCTGATACATTCCGTATGTTTTTGGTAAACTCTCCATTTATGTATGTGGCATCTTTTTGTATGCCTTTGATGCCTTTTGATAAGTTTGTAGTATATTTGCAATCTGAACAGCTGTGGTGACAAACAAGCTTAGGCATAAGTACACCAGTAGAAATGTTTTTTAAAGTAAATAATTATGCCCTTCATCATGCTTCACATATTAGAAAAGTGTCTTGTTGGAACTGAGTCAGAATGCTTAAGTTTTATGGGGCTTGGTGTTTTAAGGAGTGAGGTTTAGAAAGTAAAGTCATGTTGAGTGTAGGGTATAATAAGTTGATGTTCCTGTGGTCTAGGTTTTGATGGACTGAAGTGTGTTTCTAGGTTATTGGAAGTCTGTGTTGATCACATTACTGGAGGTTACCATCATAGAGGCTGAGTTGTTGGATTTATGGGTTGTAGGGGACTGATTTGTGCAAAATCTAGTGTGGAGGAAACAGGGTTGGGAAGTCTGAGTTAAAGGGGACTGATTCATGGAGACCTGGGTTGTAGTAGGGTAAATTACAGATTGATGTTTTTAAACTTGTTTTTTATGGAGGAAATTTTTCATGGGTTATTAGGGTTGATATGGGAATAATTTCTTTTTTCTGTAGTTGTCTTATTGTTTCAGGTCACATCTGGAGGCAAACTTAAAGGCATACAATCAGTACTATGAAGGCAAACCAGGGGAACTGAAGAGCAGAGAGGTAAGAAACCTGTTTGCCTTCATGTACTTTAACCCAGAGTATTTCACAATCATGTGCATACATACTTTTGCATACTTTCACACACTTACCTAAATGTTCATGCATGTACACACACACGATTAGCTAAGGGAGATAGGAATTATGGAAGTTTCCTTGTGGAAAACAAGCTACAGTTATTTCAAATACTGGACCATATGAAGATACAGTGTTGGCAACTTTTGAAAATGTAAGGAATATCTTTGGGAATACAGTTTGGAAAATCAAGTGCCATAGTCAGAAGGTTCATTGAAATATTTCATAAATGGCTAAGCAGTTGGATACCATAGGTAGGAAATGAAAGCAGAGAATCAGAAAGGTGAAAGAATTTGTATAGCATAGTAGAGGCTATCAAAAAGGGCCTGGTTGTGGATAGGAAGCTGTGATTTCAGTGCATTACATATGGATGTAAACGGGTGTGACATTTCTTCGCTGTTCCTGGCTGACAGCTAGAGAATGGATGTGAGTGGGTGTGGCATTTCTGTGCCTGTTCCTGGTGCTACTTGATGTGGGAAACTAATAAGATATGAAAAATAAAAGGTAGAGAAAATAGAGATGTACTTGAAAAAACAGAAGGCATGATTGTCTGACAGCATTTTAGAAGGTATGAGAGGAGAATAAATTAGTGTAATAAAGTAGGAGAAACTAAAATGAATTGAGAGAAATAGTGGCTATAGTAAAGGAAAACTCATAAACTTGTGGTAAGGTCATCAGAACAAGGTATTAGTTAAAGAAGTAATAATCACAGTATCTTGGAGGGATAGGCAAATGAATCAGAAGATATGATTAAGGATTGAACGCTGAGTTGCAACTTGGAGTTACCTTGAAAAACATTTTTATCCATAATACTAACAAGATGGAAAGGGAAAATGGATCATGGGCAGTACTTAAGATATGAATCAAGATAGGGCTAAGTTAGTGAAATGATTTTTTTATCCATAGAAGGTGCATCATCCTTACAGAATTTGGAAAATCAAATGGCATGGTCCAAATATACACATAGTACTTGAAGTTCAGTGAGGTTTATCCCAAAGGAGTTAGTGGATTGATACAAGGTCTAGAAACGAAAATAGAGAATCAGAAAAGTTAAAGGTTTCATATGGAAAATATCAAAATGCCACAGAAAATGGGCTTTTACTGTGAAGATATAGAAGGTATAATATCTAGAGATCATTTAGAAAGTATAAGAGAGCAAGAAGTGAGTAAATTACAAAAGGAAAAACAAAAAGTGAAGAAAGGAATAAAATCCTGAACTTTCCTAAGTTCATCAGAGCAAATTCAATGAACAGTAATCAGGTTATTGTTCAGGGAAAGGTTGTTAAGGCAGAAGACATAAATCAAAAGCTGAATGATAAGTTCCAAATTTCACAGTGTAGAACATGTTACCTCTAGTACTAAGAAAATGGAAGGGGGAAAGGGTTCATGGAGAGTACTTAAGATATGAATCAAGACGGGACTAAGATGTTGAAGTATCTTCATATGTAGAAGGTAAATGGATTTATCTTGATATGTAGAGGGTGCTTGGATATGATACATATTCTTTTATTTGCTTACAGTGTGTGCAGAAACACACACACTGCTGGAGCTGCTGTTAAGAAATTTAGTTGGAAAAAGGATTATTGCTAATGGGTTGGAAAAGAGAAAGGATGTTTCTGTTTTTAAGGAGGAAATCAAGGAAGTGCAGTGAACCAGAGACCAGTGTCTTTGATGAGTATGGTCTGTAAAATGCTGGAAAAGATAAGCAGAAAGCAATTGGATGATTACTTCCAAAGGTATGATTACCCAAGATGCATCATGGTTCCTGGGGAAAGAGGCCTTAAATAATAAGTCTAATATCTCAGTGGTAGAGTGAGCATGGGTGCATGGATTATTTGTTCTTGGGTTTCTAGAAGATATTTTGACCCTTCCAAACAAGATTGATGTGAGATTTACATTGTCATGAAGGCATGATAGGGAGACTCCTTTGATGGACAGAAAATTGTCTGAACAGAAGGAAACTGGGTATGCATGCCGGATACCTTTTTTCTAACAGGGTTGAAGTAACCAGTTGCATAATGCAGGGCTTATGTTAGGGCTGATGTTATTCCAAATCTGTGTTAATAACTTCAGAGAAGGACTGGAATCATACTGAATATGTTTGGAGATGGTATTAAAATCTTGAGAGAAATATGGAATGACCAGGATTATGTTAGCATACAAGAGACTTGGACAAGCTCCTGAGCTCATCAGGTGTATGGTTAGTGAAGTTAAGTCTGACCAGAGGCAAATTAGTAATGATGGAACTCCTAAGGAAAACTGAAATTTGAAATTTGATTGTTTTGTTGCTGGAAATAAACTACATGAACATGTGTAAGTTAGACATGGGGGATTGACAGGGAATCCAACCTGTTATCAGAATGCTGCATGTTAATTGTTGAGAGGTGAATTCAGTGCACATTGCAGGCCCTATTGTCAAGTCAAAGATGGCAACCTAGACAAAGGATGAACCACTAGAGCTGCTAGGAGACTTTAGTGATCACTGTAGATTGTTGCATTGCTACTCTTGGTCCTTGGAGTGAATGTCATTGTGGGCTGCAGTGACCTGTGAAAATGTGTAAGATTTTAATACTTCAGTAACATCGTTGACACAAATGTTGTTTATGAAATTTTAAGTTTAGCTTTGATGAAACTTTAAACTTAAAGTTGTCAGTATTGTTTTCCAAAAAAGAACTCCAGATAGATGTTGGAAATGGAAAAGCCCTTTCATGCACAGGGTTTCAGATTTTCTGTATCTTCCAGTCAATCTTGAATATATTAAAAGCATTTCAGAATATTTGGTTTATAGGGGTTTTATGTTTGTAATGTGGTGACAACATTTTCATGTATGATGTACATCAGTTTGTTAGTTAATTGAGACAAAATTGTTTCACTTTTTGATGTACAGAATTGCATAAACTGGAAACGACAATGTTTCATATGAGATGTCATGGGTCTGGAATTTTAATATTCAGATCTTCAGGATGTGATAGTGTACAATGTAAAAGTTTCACCATTCTAGGCCAGAGAATGATGTCAATGTACTATGACATTCTAGGCAAATGGACAAATAATGTTTGATTTTAATTCAATCCCTTTCAGAGCTATTTTTCACTCCTGACTGAGAAATGTATTTTACTGATCAAGTACGTTTGTTATTAGAAACAAATTAACAAACCATTTGGTTATTTTAGGCAAAGGAAAATTAATCTTTGTTGCCTCTTTAGGCCAATGGACGACTTATCTTGGAAGGTGTACTGAGGATCTACTGGGGCGTACGTAATATCATCCACCTGAAAGAGGAGGATGACCAGCGAACAATTGCTGTCCGTAGACGCTCTACAGCAAACTCTGCTGCTTTTTACTCTGATAGTGAGGATGAGGTTTGTGCTACCTTCCATGTGAGACTTTTGATTGGGTTGTTGACTTTGATTTCTTAAATGATGAAAATTCATCGCAGCCATTTCCTCCAGCTTGCTTCCGTTGAAGTAGATGTCAGCTGACTTATAACTGAATGTGGATGAATTGGTTGGGATAATAAGTAGTTTTTTGGTGTTGATTTTAGACACAGCATCAAGGTTTGAATGAAATCCTCACTATACCCCTTTCTTCTGTTTCTGATTTTAGACACAATGGTAATGTAGGAGTTGAGATATTTAGCTTCTGCTTCCACCCCATGGTCACCTTTTGTAACTTGTCAAAGATATATGGATAATATTCATTCTCTCCTACCCCAAATTTTATTTAGGTTTCACCACAAGTGAAGAGATACCCTTAGCAAGGCTGTATCATTGTTAGGTGATGGAAATTAATGTTTTGTGAAAGAACTTGCTTCAGTGGAATCCATCCTCTTCTTACAACTGAATGTGGTGCAGCCTTGGAGCTTTAGAAACTCTTGAAAGGGAGATCCTGTAGTTATAGACCCAACAACCCTTTCACTATAGGGTCCTGTGGTTGTTAGGAAAAAGAAATATCATACCACAAGGTTTTTTTTGTGACTCCTTAATATATCTCTTCACTTTTTCTGATTCACAGTTCAAGATTGAAAGCACATAAATTCATATAAGTTATTTCAAAAGTAAAATTTCTAATGTCCGTAAGTGTGGTTGTGGGAAGTAACTCTACTTAAGTATCATGTTTTATTTGTACAGGAACAAACTTTGTGGCGTGATGATTGTCTGAATGGATGGCGTACTCCACAATCCCCAAGCTCTCCACAGACCCCCAAAGTCAATTCCCTAGGGAGAAGTACACCTTCTTGTCTGCTCCTTGGTGACCATTTACCCCAAGAGAGAGAAGATGGTAGTCCTCTTTCGCTTATTCCAAATGATTTGACACTTACAACAAGAGAAGATGGAACAGAATCTAGCAATAGAATCCGTAGACAACGAGACATGAAAGACTTGACATCAGTAGAAACCCTGACTGATGTGGATATTGAGGAGGAGTTGTGGAAAAATGATTATAAGACATGTCGTAACTTGAATGCCATGTTAGATGCTGAGTGTGGGAGTTCTGTTGACTCTCCAGGTGGTTTTGCCCCGAGGAATGCACGAGATGAGAGCTCTTATACTTCTAGATCCCAGGGTGATAAACACTGCACCAGCAATTTGAAAAATAGAAACTTGTCAACAGAGGTCATGCTTAACAATAATCTTTTGTCTCCAAGTTATGAATCCCCTTTAGATAATGGAAATGGTACACCAGCAGTCTTAGAAAACAGTGAAACTGGTGAATTTAATACAAGCCCAGATGATCAGACACCAAGAAGAACTGCTGTGAAAACGGGAAGTACTGCTATTCGAAGAAGGCCAGGTAGACGGATGGACAAAACCAAGCTCAAGGTGGGTGTTTGTGTATGAGAATGAGCTGATAGTCACTGATTTGTTCGTTCATTTGTTGACAGGTTTAAATCTTTCTACATCTCTGACGCCTGTTCCCTTCAGGAACTCCCTCAAAGGGGTAGCTACGGCAAAAGAGTCTCTATAACTAGTGAGCCCCATTGCTGCTTCTTAACCATTAGTGCCTCACCCTTAACAGGCCACTGGCATAGGGCCAGGCTAGTGCAGTGTTTGCAGAGGCTCCTACCTTATGTTCTTACAGACAACTATTACCTAATGTTCCTCCCTTCTATTTCTACCTAATAGTCCTACCTGAATGTTCTTACCTACCGCTTCTATTTATTGCTCCTACAGTTTTTCCAAAAGGCAGGGCTAGCACATAACACTCACCACAGGAAATCTAAAGTTACGAAGAATGAGTTGTGTGAGTTAAGTGTTTTCAAGTGATGTATGTGACAGGGAGAGATACTTTGTATGTTTGTGGATAGAATGCCAGCAGTCCATGTGCAGGTGAGGCAGAAAAAAGACAGCTACCTGGGTCAGAGGAGTGCAACTTGACAGCCATTGAAGTGCTAGCTCACTGTGCAGCCATCACTAACCCTCCTGATACCCTGGTCGTAGGCTGGCTACCAATTACTACCTTGTGCAGTATGTGTGTACAAAAACTTTCTTGGAATGGAATGACAATTCTGTTGATGTATTTAAGCAAATTTTACTTTTCTCATCTCATTTTGTCACTCATCTCTGATTTGTATATTACTTGATTTTGATATATATTCTTCAGTTCATCACAGGTGTTATGAGGTCACCATTTCCTTTTCCTTTTGTTTCCCCTCTTCTGTCTTGTTTGATACTCAGGCATCTGTTATATTTAATATGTTGATGCAGAGAGATGGTTACTGCTTACCTTGATAATCACTAAGTCTTTGTACAGAATGCTGTTACAGATGTTTTTGATACTGTTATTTTTTATGCTTGATAAAGACACAGTTTGCAATCAAACTATTTAAGAGAAATATTATACTCCACCTGCTTCTGACTTTGGTAAAAGTTGTATGCAGTGCAGATATTTTCTTCTCAATTTTTCAGCAATGAAGGACCCATAGTAAGAAGTCCTTTGTGCGCTAAAGGCAATTAAATCATAACATTGAGAGCCCAGCTTTACCTCTAGAGATGTACTGCATTTTCTCCAACAGCTGTCATTCCATAGAAACAAATGGAATAATCACATTTTTACTCTTCATTAGAGTTATATTATAGCTCAAGCTCTGAGCAACTTCCTAGTACATTCACATTATAGCTAAAACTCTGAGCAACTTCCAAGTACATTCTGTTTCCATTAAAGCCAGTGTTTTGTAACCGAGTTTCCTTTACAATAAAATAAATAAGTGTTTCTATTTTTTTAAAGCTGAATATGAATTTGACATAAAAATCACTTCTATATCTTCAAGTGGTTAAGGAGTGTTTGTTGCATATGAACAGTGGCATTGAGGTCTCATATTCTTGGATTGTGATATTGGGAAAACAACATTAGATTGCCAGCTATATTTCAAAGATACGGGTGTCAATCCTTTGCCATGGATTGATAGAATATGAATATCCAAACACTGGAAATGTTGTTCACAAACTATCTTTCATGATCAGTTTGCAAGTTACCCTTTAATGTTTTTCATATTGTTTTTTCTTTTCTTTCAACCTATGCCTCCAAACCACTTTGTTCAGTTGCTTCATTTGGTACATGATTTATGCAGGGGCAGTTTCTTTACTTTTGGGCATTTCCTATACCTTTTAAAGTGCAATAGATGACTAACTTTATTTTTGTCACAAATGTCACATTGTTCAAACATTTCTGTTGGATGGTCAGCGTTTGAAGGATAAGCAGATTGCTCGAAGACTTAGTATGCATCATTAGGATATGTAAGCATGAAATGGCATACCCAATAGCACAGAGTTTTATATATTTGCATACTTTCAAATGTATAATATGATTGGAACAAGAATGATAAAGGTTCCTATGCTCAAAGAAAATATTGTTAATCCTTTCTTTTATAGAGGCGATGCTCCATTAATGGCCACTTCTACTTGCGAGAGACAAGCTCCTTTACACCTCCACATGGGTCACCCTGCAGTGTTTGGGTTACTTCCTTAGTTACAGCAGAGGAAGTTCTGAACATGCTGCTAGAAAAGTATAGGGTGGAAATGTCGACTCGAAATTTTGCACTCTTTGTGATTAAAGATAATGGAGGTGAGAAATTACTGTATGTGTGCATCATTAATATTTGTAGTTTTTAAGTCTCACTACATGCTTTAAGTAAGTGATAAGCAGGAATACTGGGAGGCACATACTGCTTAGCAATATGGTTGCTTCATTTCTTGCTAGTTTTGCCATTACTGAACCCTTCTAGTTCACATGCATTTTACTTTGTTCAAGTAGAATATGGCAACTTTGTACACTGACAACAGATTTACTCATTTGCAGAAATTACCTTTCCCATTTTAATGTATTCTAGTTTTAGGTTATTTATTTCACTGTCTGAGCAACTCCCATTCTATTCCAACGTGAGCAAGGTAGCGTTAAGAACAGAGGACTGAGCCGCAGAGGGAAAATCCTCACTTGGCCCCCTTCTCTGTTTCTTCTCTTTGAAAAGTAAAAACAGGAGGGGAGGATTTCCAGCCCCCCTCCCTCCCCTTTTAGTCGCCTTTAACGACACTCAGGGAATACCTTAGAAGTATTCTTTCTTCTCAATCCCCAGGGGGACTTTTATTTATTTATCTATTTATTATACTTGATCGCTGTTTCCTGCGTTAGCTAGGTAGCACCAGGAAACAGATGAAGAAAGATCCATTCATTCACATACACACATATATATACATTATGTTTTATGTATTTATTTTATTATTATTATGCATGATCGCTGTTTCCTGCGTCAGTGAGGTAGCGCCAGGAAACAGATGAGGAAAGACCCATCCCCCCACATACACACATA
>JAUUDW010384066.1:0-12967 GCA_032361385.1 Panulirus guttatus
ATATATCGCGAACGTGAGACGGCCATGACCGGGGCGTGTAGATTCCCGTGCCTTTGCTGCTACCGGAAAACAGCAAACAGACACCAGATCCCTGGCGCCGTGTGCATGTGAGCTGGACGCGCATGGTGAGTACATGGCCATAGGCGGAGGGACAAGAGAGCCATTGTGGCCGTCGGGTGTGACTGACAGTCATGTGGAGTTGGGGAGGAATGATGATGGCAGCCGCGAATTGCTGACGTTTCTGGCTCGGTGGCATGTTGAATGCTGCTACCGGTGAGGTTAAAACAGTAATGTTTATGAATGGGTTTGGTGAGGTTTGTGGTGGGGTTGGCTGCTGCTTCCGTTGAGGTTTATATGCTGGTATTTTTGAATGGGTTTGGTAAGGTTGAGTGGGCTGGCGAGGAGGTCAGCGATGTTAATGGGGATGGTCTGTCCTTCTGATGAGGTCAGCGATGTTTACTGGGATATTCTAGGCCATTGGAGAAGTTGGATGGATGATTGATGTTGGTGAGGTTGAATTGTGGAATGGATTAGGTGATTTCAAAGGTTGGATGGGTCATTTTATAAGGTTGGGCTGGGGTGTTTGGGAGGCTGGGTAGTGTCGAGTCTATGATGGTGGATGGGGTTACAGCGGCAGGAGGTTGCCAGGGTTACTAGTGTGGAGGCGAGCACGTGAGTGAGGGTAGCCAAGGGGAAGGGAAGTGGATTTCTTCAGCATGCGCATTGATGCACGTGTTCCCATGGTGGGTGTTACGGGCGGTTTACCGTCACGCTGGGAGATAGGAAGTGCTCCTTCTTGCAAGATAAAGGGAAAGGCAGTTTTATTTAGTGTCAGATGAGTATAATTGAGTCTGAGTTAGCAGAGACGGCACGGGCAGCTAAATGGCCTTCTCAGTGCCATCTCATCAACGTTATATATATATTGCAAGAGGTCACAGTGGTGCGCGTGATCTAGTATATACATAAGACCACAGGAATATGAAACACGATAAGTTCCCAAGTGCACTTTCGTGTAATGATCACATCGTCAGGGGAAATACAAGAATGAAATATAAGACGTAGAACAGTCAGCTGATATACAAGGAAGAGACGTAGCGAGGGAGGATGAACAGCTGGGTAAACTGGACCGGCTGCCGCGACCAGGCTTCGAACCTGTGCGAATCGACCCTGGGGCGGCCCGAACGGTCAGGACCGCTAACCACTGCAGCAAGAAGGTCCATTGAGATAGTATCGCTTGGTATCTGCTTTCACCTTACAGCCCAGGCTGGCTGGAAGCAGGAGCCCAGTGATGTTGAATGGTCGTGAGCCATTGGGGCGGGAAGGTCTGTGACCCAGCGGCTGGACTACAGGCACATACTGCTCTATGCTACTCTTGTTTGAGCATCAGTACCGTGGACACGGATCGTCCATTTTCACGCTGAGGATGGTCGTGCTCCTTACCTTGACTCCCGGCACACCATCCACTGGATGTGAGACAGTGGAATTGCTTTGAGTACGACTTACTCGATTCTCTTCCCTGGAGACATCTGGACGTTATTAAAGGGTTCCCCGAGCGCCAGACAGTACGACCTTTGGCTGTGATGACTTGGCCTCTGACCTGACCCGCAGGGGATTGGGTCAGAGAGACCATCACAGCGAAGGTTCGCCGGCTCGGTGAGAGGGGTCCTTACATTTTTCTTATTCGGGCATTGGATATGAAAGACCATACACCGGATGTAGAACCTAGGGGTCTCATAACTCTAGGCGCAGGATTCTATTCAGCGTGGCCACGTACTCGGGGAGAGCGATGGCCATAGCAGCCGCCTGGACCACATACACTAGATCCTTCCATCCCTTCACGGTCCCTCTTCGGGAGGAGGAACGACCTCTTACCATCGGCATGACCCCCAGGGGAACCGCCAGAGCTGGTGCAGGTGGTGCGCGCGCACACACATTCACCAGGCAGTTCTATATGATCCGAGACTCTGGTGCGGGAATGTTGCCTTCTGACTTACGAGGTTCTTCGCCCCCGTGGAGGGCTCCGTCGGCCACACGCGTGCCTCTCTCTCTCTCTCTCTCTCGCTCTCTCTCTCTCTCTCTCTCTCTCTTTCAAGTTGCAGATTGGTAATTGATTTGATGGTGGGGGGGGGTGCTCCCAAGTTTTAATGGAATTTATGCATGAGCATGAGTGATGACTTTTAATTGGATCTGTGTGATGTTCATGAAAGTTTTACGCTCTCGAGCAGAGTATACGCAAAAAGGAACATACGTACCTTCTCTGACTCTCTCTCTGTCTCTGTCTCTGTCTCTGTCTGTCTGTCTGTCTTTGTACTCCATCCTCTATGGCTGTATTATGGTCATATTTTATCTCCTAATTTTAGTGTTCTCGTTCATTCTAATGGCTGTACTGCCATATATATATATTTACAGTAATAAACGGTCTTGTTTGTTCCCATCCATCATGGACTCGGGTGTATTATGGCCCCAAATGTTATGCGTGAGGCACCTCGTGCAGGTGTCGTCAGTCCATTCCCGGCACGTGTCTGTTCCACACACGTGCACATCAATCACGGACATGTGCAGGTGTCGGGTGTCGTGGACCTGCACAGTGTCAGGAAGTCAACATGTCGTGATTTTCTTTATCCCTCTTCTGTAAAGACAGGTTTAACCCCTTTTAAGAGTCGTGAGCCTTAAGGGGCTCATTTGCATATTACGACGTGAAGCAAGTCGCCGGTGAATTACATGACAGCTCAACATTTAGGTGCCGGTCGGGTAGCAGAGGTGTGTGTGTGTCCCGGTTGGTAAGGAGTTTTAAGAGCACTTAAAGACCCGGCCGGCAAGGGAATGAGGTTGGCGGTAGTGGAGACTCTTGTCCGCGCCGGGAAGCTGATCTGCCGGGAATTTAGATGTAATTTTTGTGGGCGGAGGTGGTGCTAGTGTGGCTGCCTGCTGATGGGAGATGGAGAGGAGGTGGGTACCCAGTCTCAGCCAGTAGGAGTACGGCTCACAGTATACAGACATTGACGGGTGTCCCCAGTGCTCCTGAGTGGTGGCTCGTCCCACCTCGGGAGGTGTCCCGAGATCGCCCTATGTTAGGCTGCAGCACCGTCCCTTGTGATGAGCACTACGCGTTACCCCTACCTCCAATAATGTCAAGCTTTCGTCTTGGGTGGGTAGGTGCGGATCACGCGCATAAAAAATGTAAAAGAGATTAGTATTTGAGAGCTGAAGGGATTTTTTTTTTTTCACAAAGGATATGGTTTTCTTCTCAGGTTTAAGTTTGGTGCTTACTGGATTCGCGTTTAGTCAGGCAGAGTGACGGGTGACGGACCTGGGTGTAGCTAGGTCTTTAGGTAGCTTTAAAGGAAGGTTGGATGTGTCGGTTGGCTGTAGGGAGGACAGACTCAGGACTGCCCAGCATGGGCCAGTAGGCCTCTTGCACTGTCCTCGCTTCTTTTGTTCTTAAGTAGCCAGCTACTGAGGAGCTGTACCGTGGCCTGACCGTGTCCTCTTTTCTTCGTGAAAAGTGTGAACGAAATCGTTCAAAGTGAAGTGATGAACGCAATTCTTTATCACACTGAAATGTTCGAGTTCTACTTCGGCTTGATCCGTGAGGTGATGGAAGCGCTGCACCGCCTCCGTCGACGGCCGCTTGGCTTCGTCTTACGGCTTCCGCGGGTGGTCGGAAGCCGACCTCCTCCCGTGAAGAGTGGGAGGGCCGTCTCTCACCGAGGGGCCGAGTCCTAATGCCTCGCCCTTCTGCCCCATGACGCACGCCGCAATAAAGGCCTCTGTGGTTCTCAGGGCCATTGACCAATCCTCGAGCCAAGTGCCCTTAGCACACCAGTGCACCACGCAAGACCAGAGGAAGGCGTACGAGACGTCCTCGGTATGGAATTCAAGGGCGTTGGAAAGTTTGTTGTGGGTTCGTTAAGGGGACGTCAGGTTTTTCATCGGACGCAGGAGAAAGTTAGAACAAGTTAGCCTACTCAGCACGATAGGTACGACCATTGACGTAATAACGGCACGACCCTTGCGTGTGGTGGCGTAAACCCTTTGACCTGGCTCTCGTGGGAGGAGCGGAAGAACTCCAGAGCCAGCTGGAGTGGTTAAGCCGTGGCAGGAGGGCCGAGGCGGACCATGTGTTCGCGTCGGGTGGAGGAGCCGCCGCGTCTCCGCGCTGGTGGTGGCGGAGCGTCCTCTCGCCTGGCTGGCTCCCGTCAGCTCCCTCATGCGCGATGGGATGGCCCGTAACGTTAACTCTACTGGTCTTGAGGGCTAACCCTCTTGCCCCCGTCTCCCAAATGTTTCCTCCCAGTTGTATAATGGAAATTAGGACGCCATTCTGTATTTCCTGAAGGAAATGTGGAGCCGTTTCTAAGGGTTTAGTCCCTGGCGCTGGCTTTGTTGGCTGTAACGTGATGAACGCTGAGTACCGTGACACAGCACTAGGGTCTTATACCCCTGAAGCGCCCTTGGCTGTGAGGGTCTGGTCTATGACCTGACCCCTAAGCATCAGGTCAGCAGAGGCCATGCCAGCCTACCCAAGAATCGAATTATCGTACTAACGGTATTGTGTTATACGGTCTGTGAACGAAGCAGGAGCAGCCGGAGTTGTATTGTGTTCGGGCTTACAGAGACACGATAGCCTCCCAGGTCATCGTGTGTCGTCGTATCGTTACCTGCCGTTGACGGGCGTCGTCCAGTTTGCCTGGCGGGGGAATTTCAGTCGTGTTTCCCGGGAAAGTAAGTCGTTGATTCGCCGTTTGATGGTCGGTCGGTGGGCCCACCGCGAAATCCAATTACGTGGCCTTCCCTGTGGGGCCTTGTGCTGCCTAATGAACACTCACCACCCGAGTGGTCTGCTCCTGGTGACGGACCTCCCCCGGCAACACTGTATTAGTAACACCAGTAAACCGACGCGTCTCCTCCGATTTACGTAAACGCTGTTAAAGATCCAATGACGGACTTGAGTCCGTAGTTCACCGACCATGGCAGCTGCCTGGACGGTCTGCATTTACCGCATGACCCTTGCGTTGCCCAAAGCCTGGTCCAGTAGTGAAGAAAACGGGGTCCACAGCCTGCTATCAGCGAGGCTGTGGACCCGATTTCCTAGGACTGGCCAACTGGAAACTGGCCGTGGCGGTATGGTTCGGCCCTCCTGAAATTCCATCACGAATTCTCTCCAAGCTTGCGCGAGGAAGGCCCTACAAGATCACTACATACCTTCCCTCCCTCTTGTAGAGGCTTCAGATGCCAGCGATGGGGGCGCATATAGTGAGGCGACGCCCTGCGAACTCCAGCAGGTTGGAGCCACTGCCGGCACTACGCAGGGCGTGACCTGACGTGCCGTGAGCTGACGTCCTTCCCACGAGGGTTGTCCCATGGCCCAAGCCACCACCCAGCACCCCGGTCCCCTGCGGCTGCTGGTTGCACACAGGGCGGGCAGCCCTCTGGCTCTCCCCCCTCCCCCTTCCATAGGTGGGAGAACCTAACATCTGCAGCCCTTGCACCCTTTGACTGACCACAACCACACCCACGCCCATGTCCTGCCTGGCTCTCCCACGTTTGCACTACAGGTGTCCGGGTCCCAACCCCCTGCAGTTTGACACGTCCCAGGTGGCGGAGAATCACACACACTGATGGATCGATAAAATCACCAGTGCTGCAGAGTGGAGACGGCGTGGCACAACTCGGAGCGCATCGGCAAGAGGCCTCCTACCAACAGATAGTGCAGGATCAGAAGGAAGTCGCAGCAGATGCCATCCACCAACTTGAGGAGAGATTTATGGGACTTGTAGAACTTCAGGAGAGCCACCACCACTATCGTGAGACACTGGATAGCATTAAGCGTAGTGTAAATGATCGTGTTGACCCCCTCATAAGTCCCGTTACCACGTGTGCCGCCCCAGCCCCAGTGAAGTGTGTGTGTGTCACAAGGGTAACTGTCCCCGTAATCTCACGGCGCGTGCGGGTGGGCGGTTTTGTTAGTGACGATACTAACGCTGGTTAGAAGAGGACCGAGTTCTGTACCGGTACAGAAACTTTCATTTATGTATTGATCACCTCAAGAGTGTACCTGGACTGCTCCTGTAGCCAGCATTGTTGTGTTGACAGACTCGAATGTACCCGGGAGAAAAGAATGGCTGACAGTACTGTAGTTACAGTCCTGAGTTGGAACGTTGCCTCCCTCAGGAGGAGGCTACCTGACCTTCACCATAAAGTTACGACAAAGCCCATAGACTTGGTGTGCCTACAGAAATGGAGAATACCTGTTGGGTCACTGCCACCCAAATTACCTTAAATAATTTAAGTCATGTCTGCTGTACGCTAGGAAAACTGGAGCCCATGTTCCCATTAGTGCTGAGAAGTCCAAAGACAGTCGAATGCAGACCACAGTATTAGGGTTTATGCAGCTAACTCCACAATAAACATAATTTCACATGCACCAGCAGGCCTGCTTGATATAGCGGACCTGGCAGAATGTATCCAGTCAGAACCAACTCTTCGAGGATTTCAACGCCAGTCGCAAATTAATTAGTAATTCCAACCATACCAGTCCAAATGGGGCAGCAGCTGTTGACAGTATTGGATTCACATGATAATGTACGGCAGGTGGGATCCTTGATCCGTGTGTAGGGTTCCATACCTCTTAACATTCACACGAAAATGGATAAAAATCGTGAACGATCAGAAGTCGGAACTCTATCTGTCACATGTCCGGCTGGTGTGAGTTCTGCCAGCCTGTCTCTGTGGAGGAAATTCATGACGACCTAACGGACACTCTCCAGCAATACTTAAAACCACCTAGCCGGATTAGGAGAGCCAGGATCACATCTCAGCCTAGCCCAACTAGCGATACCGAAGATTTTGAACTTGGTACTCCGCAGGGTGATTTACTTGGCCCCGCCTTCTTCAGTGTTCTTAATTAACGCCCGTATTCAGTTCATACCTACGGCTACCTAACGCCATATACTCAGCTATTCTGGGTATAGCAATGCACTCACTATACTCAGCCATGTATCAGATGCCTGTTAGAGCCTAGCCTTGTCATCTCTGCTAACCTAACCAAGACCCTCAACAGACTTTACCTTAAAAGAGGTGTGTCCATCAGAGAGATTGAGTTGAGTAATGGGTCCCAGATTGACTATGTAAAGAGGTACCGGTGTCTTGGATTACAGGTAACAGCATTTGGAGCCGTTGGAACTAGACTTAACCACTAGTGTAGAGAGAAGCTCAGGGCGCTCAGAACTGTAGCTTTACCGTGTAAATTGCAGAATGATCAGTTATGTTGGCTGAACCACGTTGACACTTTTCTTACTGTGTAACCTTTATGTATTTCAGTCACTGAGACCCACCAATTTCCGGACCTTTCCGCCCAGAGGATGGGTAGAAGTGCCCAATAAATGGACCTCCTTCATGTAGCGATTAGCGTTGCTGACTGTGATGCATTCACTTGCCGCCCGGGGTCGAGCGCAGAGGTATGAATCCTGGTTGTGGTAGTCGGTCCACAGTCATCCCACCCGTTTATCCTCCCCTGTGGGGTTAGTCGATAAAATGGGTACCTGGTTAAGGCTAGGGTGTATATATTTATGTAGCATTACTTGGCCTTGATTTGGGTATTCAGTTGCCCACGTCGCCTCAGCTAAAGAAAAAAAAACTCTTGCTTCCTTGGGGCTGAAGAACATGACTGCGGATTGTAGCAAGAAACGTCAAGTCTCTGAGGGGAATACATTGCCATAAGTTTTTCAGAGTGATCGTTGATACCTCGTTCCAACCATCGCACGTGTCGTCGGCTTTCTCTAACCTCCCAGTGTCCACCACACTTGGCCTCAGCCATCCCCCCAACCAGTCAAAGTCTAAACACATCCTAAACCATCTCTCAGCCGCCAGACTTTCTCGCTGTGCATCATAGTCCAAGACTTTTCTAGCTCCACCCGTGTTTCCCCCAACCCTCAGCAACGCTGACCATTGCCCGTAGTCATTCTTAACCCCAGTTAGCGTGCAGAATTGTCCCAATTTTCCCGGACTCGTAACCACGCCACTTCCTGACCTTAGCTAAAGACTTGTCGTCAACAGAGGCGTTCTGTTGACCTCCGCCTCATCCGCCATGATTGTCCAGACCTTTCCTGAGGTCCGCAACATCTGCCGCCATCTTTTCCAAGAGTCCACGACCTTAGAACGTGCGTCCAAGTCCTTCAGAAAAAGCTGGACGACGGCTTTATAACCTGGCCCAACTCCGCGATCGGTACTGGGCTTACACAGACAAAGCTAGTCCAGGCTCCCCAACACCTGCCCTGGGTCATATAACCCAAGCCAGCTGCCCAGAGCCATCCCGGGCGCCCCAACCTTCCCTCAGCGAGAGGCGCTTGGCTGAGGCGACGACTCCCCAACCTTCCCCAAGCCAGGGAGAGGAGACAAGCTGCCCGGGCCCCCTCTCTTCTCCTGCGTGCGGGAGAGCGCCGTCCGCTCACTTACTCTCCCAACTACAACTTTAATATTCAATTTCTTTTGGCGAGCCCGTGCGCCCCATTCAGCCGGGGCCTCGTTTGTAAGTCTTCGCGGCACCGTTTAGGTATTGGCCGCCAATGGGTTTTTTGTTTGTTGGTTTGTGGCACCGTTTCCAGGGAGGTGTACTGTTGTTGTTGTCTCTCATGCACATTGAAGCGGTCGCGACTGTGGTGGAGGTTTTTAGGGTCATTTTCTTGCTAGGACGTGCCCCTTAGTGGAGAGAACTGACATGGTTGGGCCAAATGTGTGAAGACCGATACTTTGTGTCAGACACTTGAACCGGTCAAGATGGAACTGGTAGTCGTGTGAACTTGACGAGAAGGAACTGGTAGAGGTATGAATTGGTCAATAAAAATTGGTTGTGGTGTGAACTTGACAGGAAGGAACTGGTAGTGGTTTGAACTTGACAAGATGGAACTGGTAGTGGTGTGAACTTGACAAGGAGAAACTGGCAGTGGTGTGGTTGTCTAGTACAATAATGTATTCTCCTCGTTTATTTCGTTTGTTGTAGACCCTTTGAGCACGACGCCACGGCCCTTGGGTACGCTGGCCTAGCCTTTGACCTGATCTGGAAGGGGCAGATCATAAGGCCATGTCGTCATACCCAAGGGTCGAGCCGTCGTGCTCGAGGACTGAAAAGTACCGTTGGGTTACCC
This sequence comes from Panulirus guttatus, assembly GCA_032361385.1. Lineage (NCBI taxonomy): Eukaryota > Metazoa > Arthropoda > Malacostraca > Decapoda > Palinuridae > Panulirus > Panulirus guttatus. The sequence continues at coordinate 9,147 of JAUUDW010384066.1, forward strand.
CGAGGGAGGAGACACCTTGGTTGCCAGTGTGTGTGGGTTGGACGGGATCACGTGAGGCCTTGGGGACACAGACCTGGTGGAGGGGCCAGTGCGGGGTAGCTCTGGGGTACATCTCAACACTATACTTTCCTCTGCTGTACTCAGTTCTCCTTTCCTCTCCTCTTCTCTCCTCTCTTCTCTTCTCCTCTCCTCTGGTCTCCTCTTCTCTCCTCTCTTTTCTTCTCTCCTCTCTTTTCTTCTCTCCTCTCTTCTCCTCTACTCCTATCTTCTCTTTTCTGTTGTACTCTCTTCTCTTCTTTACTGTACACTCCTCTCTTCTCTCCTCTTCTGTGCTCTTCGCTCTCCTCCCCTCCTCTCCTCTCCTTTCTTCTCCTCTCCTCCTGTATTCGCTTCTCGCAGGGAACTTACTCAAGATGAAAATTACTTACCGAAATAGCTATTTTGCGTCGACATTATTTGGTCGCTCTGTGTTTGTAGTTACTTAGCGTAATTTCCTGTTTGTTCTGGATAGGGGGGAAGTTCACAACTTGTGGGGCCCCTGCGCTGGAACACACCCTCTGCTGTCGTGCAAAGTTTGCAATGTCAGTCCAGATGTGTCATGTCCTCATCATTCACTCGTTAACCACTCGTGCTGTGCAAATGCTTCTCACGTTAACCACTCTTGTACTGTAGAAATATTTGACACTCGTTAACCACTCCTCTACTGTAGATATACTTCACACTCTTTAACAACTCTTGTAGAAATATACTACACACTCGTTAATCACTCTTGTACTGTAGGAATAGTAGGCGTTCGTTAACTATTCTTGTGCTGTATAAATACTTTACAAGCTGCTGCCGTAGACCCACCTTCCCCTACAGCACTCGCCTTCTCTCTGCCTACTCGTACACACACCTTACTCTCTCGATAGACAATTCTCACTGCTTGTAATAGCTTTCTTCCCACACCACATATTCAGAACACCTTTAGAGCATCCTGTCAACTCTGTCATATGCTTTCATTCTTCTGTTTCTCTGTGTATTTCTTACATATTATTCAAAGCAAACGTCTGACTCGCGCACCCTCAGCCACTCGAGAAAAACCCAATTGTTCTTTCTTAGTCTGATGCTCTGTGTCTGACACCACACTCTCAATCACCGCTCTTCCACACAACTCAACAGGCACACTCAACACTGCCTGTGCCTCTTTAAGTAGAACACTCGCCTTTGCCAGTCCTCAGGCACATCGCCATGATCCATACTAACACTTAAAATCCTAACTAATAATCAATTAACAACACAGCCACCCCCTTTCCTTAAAGAATTCAACTGCAGTACCATCCACTCCAGCTGCCTTGCCGCATTTCATCTTAAACAAGGCTTTCAACACCTCTTCTTGTTTCACCTAATCACTCTCCACGACTCTCTCACTTCGCACCCTCTCGGACCCAAACACCTTCAACAGTCCTTCAAGGTACTCCATTTCCTCTTCACATCATCACTGCTTGGTAACGCTTCCCCATCTGCCCCCTTCACCGATGTTCCCATCCGCTGTCTTGTTTTTCTCACAATAAACATCCGTCCTAAGTATCTTACTCCCCCTGACGGTCGTAAGAAAAGGAAAATATTCCCTATGGCAACTTGGTTACAGTTTGTATTAAGTAGCAAGTGACGAGGGTTGGTACCGTGATAGGTCAGTAGGAAGAAGAACTAACTGTCCCTGTATCAATGTATCAGTCTCGTAATGCCTCTGTACCTGCTGGTCATGACGGATGCTGGTCCTAGTTATTGGCCCCGTGATTTTCCTCCTCCGTTGGTATTTCATAGATTTCGCTCGTTTATCTGCTGTCCCTTTGGAGGTGACGCGGCAAACAAATGGTTGCTGGGTGCAGTAAATGTTTGTCCTGGGGTTAAGATATAGCTCCTTGTGAGGCGCGTGAGGTGATTTATCGTGGAGCGGCAGGCGTTGCCTGACCTCCAGCACCGCGTGTCGCGCATGGCCCGGGCCTTTTTGACCAGACCCCCTAAGGGGTCATGGTCTCGTTGCTCTAGGGTCGGAACTTCCTGCATATGCCGTAGACATTCGCCCGACCACGTTTGCAGGCGGGGGATACACGAGGTGGTCTTGCGTGGCGAAGACCACATTTTGAACCGATGGCTTCGATGAGAAAACTGGACGTCAGACTTAAGGCTGCCATTACTGGGGAAGCTGAAGGAAATGAAGTCTTTTTTTTCCAGTAATGCATAAGGCTAACGTGAGATACGTAGACGCCATTGGGAAACATACTGAATGCCCTCTCCACGGTAGTTAGGGCTAGTCCAGAGCTCGGGTGGTTGAGGATAGCAAGGTGGGTGCCCAAGACGTTCCCTGACGGATGAGGCTGTACAGAACGTGGGTGTCCAGGATGACTCATAAACGCCCTCCCACGTAAGCCAGGGTAAGGGGTGTGAGGGTATGGGTGTTGCGAGCTCTCATGCTGAGGGCGCCGTGCGGATGGAGGACTCCCATTTCCTCCGTGGCTGGTCAGCGTCTGCTGCAGCCTTATGGGGAATGTTGTTCAGTCCAGGTGTCGTTGGCTGGGAAGTTGATTCTCTCTCTCTCCTCTCCTCTCCTCTCCTCTCCTCTCCTCTCCTCTCCTCTCCTCTCCTCTCTCTCTCTCTCAGAACGGTGGTTGACTGCACCATAAAGCGGAGAGGCACGTGGTGTGGATGTCGTGTGAGAGGAGGAGAGCAATCGCTGGGATCGGTTCTGGGATTTGAAAGAGGCCTTGAACTCGACCAGCACGACGGTACGACCCTTGAGAACGACGGTGCTCAAGGGTCGTACCGTCCTTGTCAAGCGTCGTACCGTCGTGCGCAAGGATCGGACCGTCGTTTCAAGGATCGTGCTGTCGTGCTTAAGGATGGTATCGTCGGCTCAACGATCGTGCCGTCATGTGTTAGAAGTACTCGTCTTGGAAGCGCAGGGCCACACAACATCCTCTTTACTCTGTCCAGCATTGTAGACTTCCGGTGATAAAGGTGATGTGGAGACACGCTCCAGTTGGCGTATGGATCGCTCACGGTTGCTGGGTAAGGTGTTTTCCATGGCAGCTGAGACAGATCGGCCAAGTGAACGCCCCACTGAAGGCCATATCCTAAACGCTATGCATTATCCTTGGGGATATTTCCCTCCTGTCCTAGAAGGCGAACAAGTGGCGGGGGTGTTGGAATTCTTCGCCTCCTGTATTACTTTCCAAAGGTAGGAACAGAGGAAAGAACCAAATGAAGCTCTTCTATCCTTTAAGGCTCAGGCACGTGTTCCGAACGCTACCTCGGTCACGCAGGAAAAACGAATGTGTTTATACAGGGGTGAACTGCGGACCGACTTCTCCCACACAGGGTTTAACCCGTGACAACCCGACCACAGGGAAGACCCATGCATGGGTCATGATCTCAGTGTTCAAGTAGAGATGATGTAACAGTCAAATTGAACGACATTTTAACAAAATCAGTTCGTCTCTTAAAGATGCAATAACAGAGACGTAACAGTCACATCTGCTTGTCAACTTTAGTCTTGCTTTGCCGTGAAGGAGAAGTGTCTTTCACAACTGTAAACACAAGTAAATACAAACGTGACGCCTGCAGATTATGGCATCACAGGCTCTTCTTTAAACGTGCATTTTGTGTGCGAGAGATATTACTTTGGTTCCATTACACCTTTTGAATAGGTAAAGCGAGTTATTCAATGTAGACCATATGTATCCTAGCATTCGAACACCTTCATATGTTTAAGAATTTCCAGTTCTTGTGGACTTACGGGAAAACCTTTTAAGGTCACTCCAGATGGCTTGCTCTTTGAA
>JAUUDW010384177.1:0-12965 GCA_032361385.1 Panulirus guttatus
ATCTAGTATTTCTGTGTTGAGAAGTTAAGTATTCCAAGATTGTGACGTTCTGTTTAGTCTTGAAGAGCGAAGAAGTACGGTTAACATACTCGTACATCCTGTGGGCAAATTAGGCTGAATTCGACAGCTATAACATGGTTTCTGTGGTAAATGATCCTGATTTCATAAGGAAGAGCATGTGTATCTCCTGTAGGAATCTGAATTCATCATATCCATATTTGCAGCCGGTGTTTAGCACGAGGGAATGTGTTGGGATTGAGCCAACTTGTGTTAACTATCGCAGGTAATGTGTGGCGAGGCAGAAAGTTAGGTACCCCACTTCGGTCTCCTGGGGTTAGAGGGAGCGGAGCGACACCGGGGTGGGAGTGAGTATCTCCCTACTCCCCCATAGTTCCTACCGCCCCGCTACACAGAGAAGTAAGGATGGGGAAGGGGGAAGGATGTTAAAGTTATGGGTAAGGGAGGACTGCGTAGCTGGATGGGTGAGGGGTTTGAGATCCTCCTTGGGGGCCAGTGTGAGGGAAGGGGTGGCCTCCCCGCCCTCGTCAGGTGGGCGTGGGGAGAGGAACTTCAACCAATATCAGGGTGACGGAGTGTGATGGAGTTGGTGTGTGTGTGTGACAGGTTGTGGTGGAGGTAATGTGTGTGTGTGTGACGATGTATGATGGAGGTAGTGTGTATAACGGGTTGTGATGGAGATGGCAAGGGTGACAGGATGTGATAGAGGTGGTGTGTGTGACGGGTTGTGGTGGAGGTAGTGTGTGTGACGGGTTATGGTGGAGATAGTGTGTGCGATGGTGTGTGACGCAAGTAATGTGTAATGATGTGTGATGGAGGTAGTGTATGTGAGAAAGTGTGATAGAGGTGGTGTGTGTGTGACGGTGTGTGACGGAAGTATTGTGTGTGTGACGATGTGTGATGGAGGTAGTGTGTGTGTGTGTATGTGTGTGTGATAATGTGTGATGGAAATAGTGTATGTGACGTTGTGTGATAGAGGTAATGTGTGCGTGTGACGCTGTGTGATGGACGTAATGTCTGTGAAGGTGTGTGACAACGGTAGTGTGTGTGTGACGGTGTGTGATAAAGGTAGTGTGTGTGTGTGACGGTGTGTGATAAAGGTAATGTGTGTGTGATGGTGTGTGATGTAAGAAGTGTGTGTGTGACGGTGTGTGACAGGGATAGTGCGTGTTTGATGTAGGTAGTGTGTGACTGTGAGTTACGTTACCAGGCCAGAAGCGGAGGCAGAACTGTCTACCGTTTGTAAGCGTCACAACACGAATTAAGAAGTATCTAATCATTGGATCATCAGGACGAAGAGCAGTTACTAAAGTCTTCGATACAATAAAGGAAAAAAAAGTCTCTGTCATGTATAATGTCTGTCTGTCTGTCTCTGTCACATATAAAATTTAGCCTGAGAGTGTGTGGCAGTACCCATGATGCTAACTCATACACACAGGTCGTGGCGTCGTCACAGCAGCGCCAAGTTCGTCACCCATTTACTGAAGTAGCAAATAAATCTATCTATGTGTAACATTTCTGCAATCAAAATCACAGAAACTAGGAACAAACTTATAATAAAAGTGGCTTGTACCTCCTCAAATACTGTTTAAATCATATAAGAACCAAAGAAAAATAAAAATGAATATGAAATATTTGTGACTGATTTTTCAATGCATTCATTAATTTTGGAGTGCTTAAAACTAGCTACACTTATTTATAAGCTTAATCAAAGTTCAAATATTAACTAATTTACTGCTTTGCTTAGCACTGTACTTTCTTTGGAAGGGGTTCTTGAAAAAAAAAAAGACTAGCTTTAATACAAAAATTAGTCTGTGGTTAACTATGGGTAATGAATAATCTGGGATACCCCACCTCTAAATTACAAATCATCACTGGAACTGCAATGGATATTCTGGAAAGGTTGGTGATCAACTATAATTGGCAAATTTAAAAAGAATAAAGTAGAAAAAGGTAAAGTCAAATACAAATCTACAGCCAAAAGCTGATGGACATCCTTTATGAGAATAGGGTGTAGCTTTATGACTACCTAAGGTTGTAGTGAAAAATGCTTTCCAACAAGGACATACCATGAAAAATGAACCTTACCTTGTCATCAGCATTTTCATCAGCATCAGAATTGGGACTTTCTCTTTGTTGAGAAATTTTTTTGTGCCACAGTTGCTTTATCAATACTGCAGGCTTTGACACAGAGCTGCCTGAATCCCAGCTGCGGTACACCAAACAGTTGAAAACAGCTTGTAGTGGGTTTAGTATAGCCTTTAAAAAGAGAATATCCTCTATCAAGAGTACTGTCACTTTGTTACTTATCAAACAGAATGTAAAAAAGTTTAAGAATAAATGCTACAATGCACTTTTTTCTTTTTTTAATTACCACAAAAGTAAGGCAAGCACATATGACAGTATGATGTCTGAAAGGCTATTTAAGCCTTACACGTTCTGGACCTCATAAGCGAATATCAGCCAGGACTGTTCTGGACCTTGTGTAAGGCTTTCAATAAGGGGTGCTCAAGAACTCATATCATTTTCATTATATTACCTCAGGCACCCTTTTTTTTAGAAGGCCTTGGAGCCCTTATCCAGGGGTTCCTGCAGCTTAAAGAGTGCACTAAACTCAGAAGCAAGGACAGGATGAACCCCTTTAAAGTGGGAAAGGGTTATTTCTGGAGAACTGCAGTTCGAAGGTTAAGTGACAATGTGATCTCAAGTAGGACTGCCTAACCTACCTTACGAAAAATTTAACAGCAGATTTTGTTGAGTAACAGATGAATAAATGTCCTAACTATAAAGAACTGTGGTTTAAACGACAGAAAAATATGGAAGGCAAACAACTCTATAAAAAAGAAGTACAAGGCATGGAGGTGAATAAGAATGAAGTCCATAAAAAAAGGAACATTTACAAAGAAGGAGGTGGCATAAGGAAAAATAACATGCACTGCAAGTATAATTAAAAGGAAGGGAGATGACAGAGTGCATTTTATCAGAACAGAAATCAAGGAAATAGCAAAAGACAAGAAGAGAAAAACCTGACCATCTAACAAGGAGAGACTGTACGTACTTACCATTAAGTACCAAATAACATGTATAAAGATTCTGGGGAGGTCATCCCACGTTGTCCATAACACAATGCCATTTATGACATTTGGTAGCCAGCATAAGTAAAACACTGCATTGATGAGGAAGAACTTCTTCAGTAATCTATCTACTACCCGTCGTTCTGATTGAGTAAATCTGTTGATAACAACAAAAACTGTATTATATATATCTTATATGTCAAAATCATTGTTTATTCCATACCAATATCAGTGTACAATACATCTGAAAAAAATAGGCTTTTTTTTAGCAAGAACATCTAGTAACTACTATATCTGGAGAAGTAGTGATGATCACTGTGGTCCTACTGAGCCATCTGAAGACAATTTTACACATACCTTTAAAAATCATCCAATATATAAGACCAAGAAGGCAACACCATCAGTTTCAGGGCTGAACCAACTAGAAAAATTCTTCAAAGTAAGTCCTGATTTGCTAGGATATTGGCTAAAATTCTAAAGATATCAACTGATAAAGGCACATACAATGAATTTTAACACTTTTCACAACACGAATTTTGTAAAAAGCCAAATGAATCCTACCTAAGTGATAATTTGTAACATATATATGATTTAAACATATACAAAAGAATTTCATATACTCTCTTCAGTCTGAGCTGATTCATCACAGTGAAGCACCTTAAGCTGCTTCTGAAAATGAAAAAACTCTGGCAACACAGGACAAATGAACGCTTACAGGATAAAATGTGCAGAAAATAACTCTAAAGATCTATATCTCTATTGCCCCTTCCCTCTAGGAACTCATATCTAGGTGCTAAAATGGCATACCAATATATAGATAGATACACTATATAGATATAAACTATGAGGAGCAATGGAAACTAGGAAGGACTGAAATAACACTCCCGTAACCCTGATACTCTTGTAAACCTGAACATATTGGCAATCTATATATAACACAGAAAAACTTTTTTTCTGTTAAAAAGAACTTACTTTGATTATCACACTTCTGTAATCATTGATGTTTCCATTAAGATCATTTGCTTACTAATTTGTTACTTTACTTCTCAATGCACTAATGAAAGTATTAATGATCCCGTTACTTTCATCCAAATCCATATTCTACTCAATCATTTCCAATTCTTTACCTATATTCATTTGACAATGTACTTTCTCCAAGCTACACTCTCTTCTTGCTTCTCAATTCTGAATTTAATTATAAGGCTTACAAAACTCTGACTTTCCTTTCTGTATCCATATCTATGACCTTTCTGCTTATAACTAAGCTTTTCAAAGACCTATATTCTTCCTCAAAGAATATGTAAGCCTCTATACATGACATGATGCTTCTTAGCACTCCTGAGCTCTTACAGATTTCAATAAATCTAAAGTTAAATGCCATATAAAGATACTCATTACAAGTGTCCCTTCCCTTTACAAATATCTTTCAATAATCTCTCTTTCACTTTTGCCATGGCATATACTTTGACAGATTCATTAAGCTAATCCTAATTTGACCTAGTGTACTCATTGTTTCAATGTAAGTTATGCAAATGTTGTTCTGAGCTTCACTGTAAAAAAACATCATCTTTTTTTCTTTTATTCCTTACATTTCTCATTCAAAGAATAATATCTTGAAAGCTTGCTTTATTGATACCCTTTAATCTCTATTAAGTATGCCTTTTCCTACATTTATAGCAATGTGTAATATAATATGCTCCAAAAACATCAGCTGCTGATCAGAGTAATAAAAACCAAACAGTAACAATCAAACATTTACTGTTGAACTATGCATGTAAGTTTGAATATCTCATGTGTAATCCAAGGTCTACTTGTCTGCATACTCATACAGTATAGTAAGGTAAAAGAATCAGAAGTACTTCAGAAAGCATACTCAAAAGAAAATGGATGGAAGAATGAAAAGAGAGATACAAACAAATGTAATGGCAAGACATGAAATAAAAACAGGAAGTTGGGAAACAGCAATATCTAAAGAATAGCATGGCATTTGAGAATGTTAAGTAGACCGTGAATGACACTATCAGGTCAACAGGGTCCAGGAAAAGAAATATTAATGTAAAAATGGTAATGCAACTAACTCCTCCTGTGAGACTGCTTCTATGAGTATCTGAAGCCAACTGGCAGCTACCTAAAACTTCTAACCTCTCGCATATTACATGACAGTATGCATTCATACATCTTTTATATACTCTCTGTGTACTACTGGTTGTATATAATTTTCTCTATACTTAACCCTAAAAAAGGATAGAAAGCTTTCAGTTCACAAACAGCACACCAGTCACAACCATCATCTCTAATAACATAAGACAGAAAAAGAAATGGTATATTCCTAAGTGTTCATGCAAAAATGTGCAACCACACTCACGTAATTTTTACATACTGAAATACTCTAATCTTCCAGCATAGTATTATACATTACAGTATTTCATCATATTAAAATATCTAATATCTGCGTGATGACAGATTCTTTCAAATGAAAAAATATATATATATGTGTATATATATATATACAAACCTTCCCCTGGCTGATATGATTTGTTTTTCAACTCTTGAAAATGCTAAGCAATACAGCACAGGGTTACCAATCATGACAACCACAATGGGAATGAATGAGCTCAAGTAGTTGGGAAGAAATCGGAGATATGGATTGACAGCTTTACTGTGGCAACTGAAACAAAGAAAATTCAAAGATGTCAGGAGAGCTTTCTACAAGTAAGTGATTATATGAAAAGAGTCATCTTAAAAAACAAAATTAGGAAAGCAGAATGGAAGAGACACTATCAAACATAATGCTTACATATAAGTCCAAAAGTTTGGGGGAATATGTATGTATGTATTGAGTATGAGACTTTTTCTCTGCTTTTACTGCAGTATGATGTGGGGACAACGGTTTGTTCTCCCACACTAGTCATGAATATGGAGCACTGATCAGACAGATGCCCAACTGTCAAAACAAAGTGACTGTAAACTATCTCATAGTGGTCATTGGTTATCTGGCAATTATAAACCATGAAAGCACAATACTCTGTACACCACTGGCTTCTGAAGCCCCCATTATATCATGCCAATACCACCTTGGGTAACTTTACCATTCCTCATCTCAGAATTTACTTGTCCAGACCAAAGTGACCATAAAAGAGGTGAGGAAAACAGCAAGATCCTCATATCTTGTTCCAATTAAAGAAGTGAAAAACTGTTATGAGGCATTGTACTGGGATACTTTCTCAGGATTGGAGACAGTAAGCTGAGTATCTTTGAACTTGAACCTCTTGTCCTGGTTTAGGAGTGAACAACATATTTAAGACCACCCTAATGGCTCTTATGTTCATTCAATCTGTAAAAATTAAATCCACAAATAAGTAAATAATAGCCCTTTACTTCAGGTCCAATGCCAAGATTGATAAAAGAATTTTGTTCCGGATGAGAAAAACAACAGGGTTGGCACATACTAAGAGGTGAACATATATTAACATTGCATTTAAAGATAGAGATGCTTGAACTCAAGTCATACAAGTCCTGCTTACAGTACCATAGCACTTGGTTGACTATCATACTGTAACTTCAAATCCATTCTCAGTTGCTGTACATTACACCTAGTGCCTTATTTACTGGATTTTCCATGTTAATGGATTCTCTGTAACTACAATGACCTTAACTCCATATCCATTTACATGTGAACAGAAGAAGCCTTTGCTGAGGGGGTCTCCTGTCTCAAACCTAAAAACTTTACATAATCACATGAATTCTTACAAAAGTAGCAGATGATATCCTGTCTATCATGCCCCAACTACTAATGCAAGTCATTGACATTAACTCTTACCCAGACCTCCCAACAATGCCACATCCCCATCATAAGAAAAAAAAAATAATCAGATGTAACAGTCGCCATGAATGGATTTATATCCATAACATCACTACCCTCCATAAAAGGCAACTCAGCACTCTGGACAAGCAGTAATCATTCAGACATCGCTACTCAACACAAACCTAAACCCCCACAATCCCATTACAACCACCCTACAAATACCAGGATACAGTTCACAACCACACCCATCAACAGCAAACACTACTATTGCCAGAAACCCAGTCACACATTTTGCAATATCCAACTCAAAACTAATGATATCAACAGCAAACACAGAGATACTTATTCTACTCCAAGAACACAACATACACATGGCCATGATCCAAGAAATCAGACCAACATCCATATCCATCCTACTTCCTTTCAATAACAACATAACCCTAACACATGATGCAACATGGACAAAAAGGAGGACTAATAACACTTGTTCAATGTAACATGCCATTCAATGACACCACTCAACACACAAAGCAGATCATAAACAATGACAATACTCTTGAAATCTCATTAAAAAGACAGTGAAAAGAAAGTGGTTATCAAAGACTAAGTGGAAGATTACTGCAAGAAAGCATGGATGAAAGAGGGCTGATGCTTGCAAAGGAGAATGGCAGCAAGTGCTCAGAATGATTATATCCAGCTAGAAACAGAAATGATGCAATAGGTACAAAACATTGCATTAGATATGAAAACTTACTTCAGATCAGGAAGGTAAAGGATGAGAAGTCCAATTAAGCACAAGACAAGAGGCACAGTCCATGACACCAGGTGGTAAATACGATGACTTATCCGTTTATCTTGCATCACCAATTTAACATCTAGTGCATACAAGAAGGTCCAACAGTATGTAACGGTGTAGAAGTAATTAATCATACCCTAGAATAATAACAAAAGATTTATTTCAACTTTACAAGACTGAAGTGTTTGAATGCTACTCCTGAAATACTAATCATTAAATCTTTTTGGAAAGGAAGCTTTCATTCTTGAATCATCAGACAAATCATCTGGTATCATTATACCAAAATACTCTACAAAATAAATTACTCAAACACAAAATAAATTTTTCATTATCCAAATTTACATGAAATTAATTAAAGCAAATAAATTTTCTTTCCTTTCTTTTGTACTGTGCAAGGCAGCATGGGGAATATTTTGAAGAACTGACCTTTTTCATTCACATCTACTCTCAAGCTGTCATGTGTAATGCACTTAAATCATTTTTCTATCAAGTAACAAAGTTCAGTGAATAATATAAAAGCATTACTTGCCTCTCTGTGTGCTATGGACATGCTCATATGTCCTACCCTTAATGCTGAGGATGCACTGGTACATATTGCATATGTTTTCAGTTTCCCACCCAAATGCTTTCTAGAAGCACCCACAACCTTATTAGCCGACACAAAAATCCTCAACCCTCTTACTTTCACACCCACAACCTTAATTACCCAACACAAAAATCTTTAAGCCTCTTACTTTCCCATAAATCACCATGATGGGAAGAGATCATATGCACTCATCATGCAAGCACTGAAGATAATTATTTAAATCTAATTCTAAAATATCTTATCCTAAAAAAAAAGATACCCCATCCACACAGTAAGCCTGTATTACAACAGTGCAAGTGTCAAACTCAATAAACTGTAAAAGTGTTTACAACAGTTGTAAACAGTAAAATTTTTCATAAGTTATTCCATAAATTGTGTTTTCTGAAATGACACCTTCTTAGACAATGTTGGAGGATCTAGGATGCCTCATATGTTTTCCAACTATGCTGTTTGGTTCTAGTGATATCTATTATAATATGTGAATTCATACAACTGCTGGGGACTTAAATTAAAGCACAAGAGTTCAGATTGAAGACAATGACACTGCACATTATATTACACAATATCATGATTGTGGCACATTTCAGTGAAAATGTTAAACATATAAAACAATGATATATAAAAGTAATTAAAAAACAGCATACTTACTGAAGTGATGATACATAAATACTGTCCAAGTTTGCTGTCATCTGGCTTGGACCCAAAAGTGTCATCAGCAAGCCAGGAAGCTGATCGGATAAGAATACCTTAAAAAGAAACAATGGAGGGTTACAAAAGTATGGCGTATTGAAATAAAAATTTTCAACTATCTTAAAAGCAAAACTGATGCACAGCCTTTTCTTTTATAATTCTTTAGGCTTAAGTAACACCAAAACCAGAAATTTGAATGATTTCTGTTTTCTATATGAAAAAGGTATCTAGCATTATCAATTTTCCAGCATCAGTTCTTACCTTCAGAGGGATCAAAAACATGTAAAGCATTTAAAATAGACATACCCAGGGATGCCATCAGATCTGCTAGAGCCAGCCATCTGATAATGAGACGGCCACGTGTCTTGAAAAATCTACGGCCTCTGTTTGCTGTCTCTGTACCACCAGTCCGAGGTAGTACCTTTGAGAAACGATGTAAAGGAAAGGTGTCAAACATTCATCATTCCTATGACAATCAGTCTCAACAGACTTGCATATATACAATCTAAAGCTGATTCTGTGTAACAAATATGGACCTATCTATAAGTGATCTTTAGGATATATGTGTTATCCTGTTGGGATGAATAGGCAGCCTTAAATTTGGATTGACACAATAGTTTAACAAATAATTAAAATATTTTGAGGATCAGACACTTTTACAGTAGCATGTATGATATATGTTGTATTTGGATACAGTGAAACAAATTGTATTTTATGACACACAAAGCACAGAAATGCATCTTCATTTCTTTTGGTCTAAAATCAGCATTTTCCTTCATTATATTCAAGAATTAAAGTCCCAAACTGAGTACACTACAAAGATTTGGGAAGCACAGATTTCAAGGTTATCAAACTAAGGGTGACCATTAACCCTGTAAATAGAGCACTCAAGTGTTCTCTCTTTTTCTACCATGTGCATAAATGCTTGTACAGTGATTCAGCAAATTAAGGAACAAAAATTATGTTCATCCCTGAAATAAAGCTAGAGATAATAAAAGTGCTAAAGAATAATGTGGGAGTCTTATTTGTTGGCTGTGCATATAACATCAAGTCCAGCACCTACACCAACCCCTCCTCACCCAACCCCATAGTTCTCTACACTTATCTGAGTTTAACCTCTTCTAATGAAGAAAATAGCAAAAAGTATTGTTGAGGATAATTTACTTATCTATATTGTTCATTCAGTTACATTTACATTATATCATCAAACTGCTATCATTGAAAACATGAAAACAAAATGGAACAGGATGTTCGTAAAAGAGAACTTCAGAGATGGCTGGGAACAGAACACTCCCCCTCTTACTATGGAAACCTGTCTTTGTTTACACAGTATTTTGTTAAACCAGCATTTTCTATGACTACAACCTTCACCATAAGTAAGTGACACTAGTACCATCTTTATTACCCTTCTTTGGACATTATACATTTTTTGTTTAACTGAGGTAATCAAACTTGAGAATCATAACCTATTTTAAGTGTACGAGTACAATATACGTTACACATATCTTGCCAAACATTTTATTAATATACTTAAATGCAAATTCAATATTTGCCAGCAAATAGATTGTTTTTCTAATAACTCCCATGACAACCACTAGTGTTGTGGTGAAAGGCAAAGTACAACATAACCCTGGAGTCCCTCTCACAATCGAAAATCCAACTTCTTTACCAAGCCCCTATATGGAACAGCATCAAATGCCTTCTTACAGTCCAAGTCAACCTATTTTGTTAAAAACATGTCTCTCTCTCACAGAGGTTTATGATATTTATTATACATGACCTTTCCCTGAGCCCTTGTTGTTTCTCACTTAGGTAATGTGTATGTGTGTGTGTGTGTGTGTGTGTGTGTGTGTGTGTGTGTGTGTGTGTGTTTGTGTGTGTGTGTGTGTGCATGTGTGATTACTATTTGCATGCTAAAGGGAGAGAGACTTACAATTATGTTACCCCGTTTCTTAACCTTTTATGTGTGTGAGCATCACATACATATACTTTTAATCTTTTTGCATATGAACATGAACAGAAAATCTGTTTTGCATACTTGTCCAAAATCTCACTAGCTTGAGGCCATATTATATGGAGTGCACTAATAAATATGTGAAAGAACACGTAAGAAAAATATAAATCAATGTGGAGGCAGAAATAAATATGGAGATGTATGTCATTAAAGTATATGTAAAAATTATAACTGTTCAGACACAAAGAGGTAACCTCTAAACATAAATCATTTCATACCTGATCTCTACTTCACTTTAAACAGGTCTTTAGAAATAAAAATACTACAGATATATAAATATAACGGACATTTCTTGAAATGATCAACATTTACAATATTTCTTAAGAGAATTCATGCAGAATCTTCAATCTGAATAAAGCCATAAAAGAACAAGGTCTTTACCTGATACACTGCACCACCAATGCCAAACAAAGATGCAATAATGGACACAGCATTATAGGGCACGGACTGAAAATCAACAAGGAAGTCCCTGCTAAAGGCATTATTGTTGCTGAGGCAACAAAGTGATTCAATTGTTGGACTGGCCATGGCTGGTATGTACTGATGTACAAAATGATATCCAGAAATTACTCTGTTCCCTTAGTTGTCAAACACATCACTTTCCTGAGGAAACAAGTCTTCAGTCAATAATTTCAGTAAATGTTCATTAAATGTTTTCTATAGTGTATTATCATATGAATTACACACAAATAATACTTTAACCTGCACTACATAATCAAAACACTGTGCTAATATTATACTGTAATGAAACCAAAATTGGTAACCCTCATATTTCTAAAATATGTATAATTCCAAAATCTGGTCACGTCTTGGTCCCAAAGATTGTCTAAGTTCTACCTGTTACTATTAAAAAGTGGGGGACAACTGATGTGTCTTGCACAGGAATTCATAAAAAAAACTGTTTTAACTTCACCACTAACCTACCAAAATTCAGCTCTGATACATAGTGCATGACCAGGGTGAGTGAGACAAAGTTATGAAACATCACGTACAATGTAATATACGTTTTACTACATCCTTATCTTCACTAAATCTTTGACATCACTTCTGACTTACACCTTAGGGGTCAGGAAAAAGGTCATCCTCATTTCACCATCATTTTCACTACATTCTGACATTAATGACTTTTGATCTAACCCTTACAAGCCTTTGACCTGACCCATAAGGTTTATGTCAAAGGCCATATTCAGTACACCATCATCTGCATTACATACTTAATACTAATGGCTACTAACTTGAACCTTCTAGTTTAGGTTAATGGCTAACATTATTATACCTTTAACTTTACTTCAACCTTCTCTTCACTCTCGACATAAGTGGTCACCCACCTGAACCTTACAGTTCAGGTCAGACAGCATCTTCATCACACCATCATCTTCACTAAACCCTTAACTTCAATATACTAACTTCTACCCTGATTAAACAGAGGGAGCTAATAAAAAAATCAATTCAACAGGAAACATACACAAATCCAGAGCTTGACCAATGTGTCTAAGTTAATGAAGAGTATGGGAATGTGTTGCTGACCTCTCTGGTGTGCTCCAAAGGGAATGTGGCTACTCATAACATGACAAGGGGAACAAACAAATCCTCTTAACTTACCCAACAGTACAGCAATGCTTTCAACTGAGGCCAACTGGTCTATTAACCTGACTATCTATATTTCAAATGACTTACTAGTGTTACTTAAAACATGATCAATATTCACTCTGCATATTGCACACAGTCACCAATACACCTTAGCGCAACATCACCAACCAATACTGGCAGGTAACTTGGGTAGCACACAAGGTACATGCATGACTACCTAAGCCATGTGAACAAAAGCTGAGCATGACCTGCAAAGTCATTCCTCCACCACAACCATCTATTACACACTTAAACGACACTAACCTTTTGCACTTTTTATTTACTTTCTAACAAAAAATTACTAGTTATATACATAAAGACTTTTATAATAAAATCATAATGAGAAGACCATT
>JAUUDW010384288.1:0-12965 GCA_032361385.1 Panulirus guttatus
CACATGTTCATTGTTACGAATGAGACAGACTTCGGTTCACATCATCTGCATAATATTCTTTGTAAGTATTTTTTTTGTGTGTAATTTCTTCCCTTAGTCAGTTCTTTAAACTAAACCTGCTGGAGGTCCAGTCAGTGTCGGTCGTCTTGTAGTTGGCCGGCTTTCTCTCCTAGAGACATTCGAACCCCTCGCAGCTGTGGCCACACCAACAACACTGGTAGCCATTAATTCTCTTCTCGAGTGGTGGACAGGAGCTGTGGTTTCTACTTCCGTTCCCAGGATCTCACAGCCCAGATGAGGGGGTATCAGTCAAGATGAAAGCAACGCCTTGACCTCTGGGTGCCAATCAGAACTGGCCCTGTACGGTCAGGTCCTCCAATCACAACTGAGGTGATGGGCATACCAGGAAGGAGCCAGCCAACCCAAACTGACTCTTTATAGGACACACCTCCCATAAAACACTCAGGCATTGACCCTAGAGCTGATTTCTTCACCCTGACCCACCTAGAGAGGACCTCCCTGGTCAACCAAGCCACGAACCGACACGCGACTCCGAACCACAAGCTGACCCTTCCAAGCCCTGCGCCATTACGGTTGTACCATTATTGCTTATTGTTCATTGAGTGTCACTGTGCATTGTCACGTTATCTTAAGAATTGCTACCATGTTAGAGTAGTAGGTTATCTTGTGAATCTTTGTAGAGGAGGAGTCCTCCTTGGTTTGAAAACTTACCTGGGCATTAAAATAACGTAGATATTTGAGCCCAAGTGATGTGTTACTTTTCATGTATTGTTAATTTATTTCTTGTAAACTGTAATTTTATTCCTGGTGTTTAATTTCATTCCTTAAGTCTAGAGTGACGTTATCCATGTGCATAACAATAGGTATTCCCAGTCACTAGTCATGTTTCAGCACACAGCTCCAAAAGCTGTTCGCCACATCCATTAATAATACTGCATATACCGTGCCCCCCAGTTATACCCTCAACTGCCATACTACTCATCTTCAAATTCAAATCACCCATCACTAACACCAAGTCTCTTGCATCAAAACTGCTGATGCATTCATGGAGCTACTCCATAAACACTTACCTCTCATGATCTTTCTTCTCATGGCCAGGTGAATAAACACTAATAATCATCCATCTTTCACCATCCACTTTCATTTTTACCCTCATCAGTCTAGAATTTACTTCTTTATACTCTTTCACACACTCCCACTACTGCTTCGTGATTTGTGCCACTCCTTCCTTAGCTCATCCACTCACCAACCCCTAACTTTACTTCTAAGCCATTTCCAAACCATTCTTCCCCTTTAACCTTGAGCTTTGTTTCACTCAGAGCCAGAACATTTAGGTTTTTTCCTTAAACATACTACCTATCTCTCCTCTCTTCTCATCTTGGCTACATCCACACACATTTAAACACCCCAGCCTGAGCCTTTGAGGAGAATGAGCATTCCCTGCTTGGCTCCTTCTGTTCCATCTTTTGGAAACTGAAATACAAGAAGGGATTCAGCCCCCGCTCCCACCTCCTTCAGTTGCCTTCTTCTGCACACAGGGAATATAGAAGTTGAACTCTTTCTCCTACCTCAGGGAGAAAGATAAAGATAATGGTGATATATACCTGGCAACAAATATAAGGTGAATATACTAACATCCTAAACCTGAAAGCAACTAAGTAAGGCACAGATTCATTAAATTAAAATCATAACCGGAAAGAAGTATAATAAAAGGGCACCAAACAAAATTATATGAATGCCCACTGAGAAAACTACATATCCAATGCAATACCAGGATAATTAAGAAATTAATAAATTTAGTTCTCAATCTGGTATCTTCAGTTATTAGACTTTGTACATTCATGAAAAATATTTTCCATGGTTTATTCCAAATTGAATCATGTAGTACCAGAGTTACCAGAGGCCACAACCAGAAGCTGAGGAAGAGGGTAATCAAGAAGGATATAAAGAAATATGGGTTTCGTGTAAGGGTAGTGGATGGCTTTAGTCGGGAGATGGTGAATGCTGGCAGGTAACAAAGATTTAAGTCTTCTTGATGGCATAGAAAGTACAATAAACTGGGTCCAGTTACTGTAAAACCCTCTCCCTAAAATGTACAAGCAAGTAATTACACATACAACCAACACCACCTCAATGTTTAATATTTGGTGCTGCCCACTGGATGTGGCCAGCTTCCTTAGTACTCTGGAAATCCCATGGAAGGGAACCCTGAGGCAGGAAGATGAGGTAATGTACATATGTGGATCTACATATAGAAACACATCTGCCAAAAAACCACACAAGGGCAGCAGTTATACTGTTACAAAAGGCATGTACGAAGACTGATGGCCCTTAAATAACCTGCATTCTTCATTTTATTTGTGAAAGATTTAGCTTATCATTAAAGTCACTCTTACTTATGCATAACAATGAACCCTGGGACTGAGGAAATGGGGCAATTCATGAGGAATTATGTATCTATATCTCTGGTGCCCATTCCCTCTGGGAACTCCCTCAAGGGGGTGGCTACAGCTAAAGAGTCTGCATTTGGTGAACTCACGCTGCTTCTTATCCTTTTGTGACACCCTTAATCGGCCACTGAGAGAGGGTAACTCTAGCACAGTGTTTCCAGAGGCTCCTACCTACTATCTCTCTGTCTACATCTCTAATGCCCATTCCCACCTGGAGTTCCTCATGTGGGTGGCCACAGAAATAGACTCTCTATAACTAGTGAACTTTAGTGCAGCTTCTTAGCCTTTAGTGCCTCACCGTTAACAGGCTACTGGCTGAAGACAACTCTAGCACATTGCCTGCAGAAGCTCCTATCTAATGTTTCCACTGACTACTTCTACCTAATGCTATCTATCCAACTATCTATCTCTGATGCCTGTTCCCAACTGGAACTCCCTCAATGGGTGGCCATGGCAATAAATTCTCGATAACTAGTGAACTCCAGTGTCACATCTCAGCCTTTAGTGCCTCACCCTTAACAAGCCACTGGCAGAGGGCAACTCTAATATAGTGTTTGCAAAGGCTCCTACCTTATGTTCCTACTGACTACTTCTACCTGATGCTTGTGCCTATACGTTCCTACTTACTAATTCAATCTACTGTTCATACCATTTTGCCAAAAGGCAGGGTTAGCACATTGTGCTCACTGCAGGGAAATCTTGAATTACAAAGAATGAGCGGTGTGAATTAAGTGTTGTCAAGTGTTATGTATGACAAGGAAAGATTGTATGTTTACAGACAGAATGCCAGTAGTCCACATGTGGGTTAGGCAGAGAGAAAAACAGTTACCTGAATCAATGGAGTGCAAGTTGACAACCAATGAAGTGCTGGCTCACTACCCAGCCATCACTAACCATCCTAATACCCAAGCACATAGTACAGGTAATATACCTCCCTGGTCATTAGCTGCTTACCAACTACTACCTAAATGTTCCTACATACTGTTTCTATATAATGTAACTGCTTAATGTTCCAGCCTACAACTTCTACCTAACGCTCCTACCATTACTTCGATCTGTTACTTCTATCGTTTTGCCAAAAGGCAAGGCTAGTGTTTAGTGTTCACTGCGGGAAAATCTAGTTGCGAATAATGAGTTGTGTGAGTTAAATGTTGAGTGTTACGTGTGAAAAGGAGAAGATGTATGTTTGTGGACAGAATGCCAGCAGTTCATGTGGGGGGTAAGGCAGGAAGAAAAGCCAGCTACCTAGTCATTGGGGCACAACCTGTCAACCACTGAAATGCTGGTTCACTTCACAGCCAACACTAACCCTGACAATAACTGAGCGAGTAATACCAGTAATATATCTCCCAGGTCAGTGGCTGCCTACCAGCTATTTCCTACTAACCATGAGAATTTAGTCACATAATAATAACAATACATGGTTCATGAAAGGTTGATTTACAAAGGCAAGGCAGTTTCATGAACAGTGGTCGTACAAAAATCTACATTCTTCTTGTGTATCTGTTGAAAGACTGAGTCTGATTACCCAGAAAAGCATTGGATTTAACATGTTTGCCAAACCGTCAGCCATAAAGCAATATTGTAGTGCATTTAGTGAAACAGTATACTAAAATAAAAACCATAAAACAAGCCTGCTGTTTAGTGATTATTTTTGCTCTAGCAATTCTCCATATGTAAGGAAATAATTTTTAAAACTTGGTGTATATTGCTCTTAAGGGTAAATAATATTTGCAAAACACTTGCTCCCTCCCTTAATTTTTATGATGCATGTTGACCTCTGAACTGAGGTCACCTAAGATTTACCAAGACTAGCTGAGATTGAGGGCTCTGAAAGTAGAAGGCTTAGCTCCTAAAATTCCATTTCTAAACACTGCACTTAGCAATGCATTCTTTGTGACTACTAACCCTTGGACCAAACTGAGGAAATCCAACTGAAAGGGGTTATACACTTGAACAGAACTGGATAATCAAACAAGAAACATGAAAAGTAAATATCTATATTTGAGTATACACTATTTAAAAACCTATATATGATTGAACTAATACAAATGTGAAACCCAATCCCTGATAGAAACTAGTCCAACTAAAACTTATTCACATGCTGTCGGTGGAAGACACAACTTACATGAAGAACATGATATTCAAGGTTTTATTTCATATTTTCTTACATTTTCTATTCATGCAAACATTCAACCTAATTCATGAGCTTGTGTATATAAACATCATGAAGGTTCATGATTAAAGCCTAATCTTTTCTATATTGTCTTCTAGTGTTTTCAATACATTAAATTCAGGCCAATACAAGACAGCAAAATGAAAACTCTCTGGATTTCAAGTGAAATAATATCAAATTAATGACCTTAGTATCTGCAACAATATTATCTTTTTACAAATCACAGGAATATCCCATACAGCAATATCCTTATATTCAAGGATAAATTCTAATCCTTTCCTTAGCATAAAAACATGCTGTACAGTACTACATAAGATTAACTTTCTTAATATATTATATCAACAAAACATTTATTTTTTACAGTTAGATATATAACACTGAAAAGTAGACTTTTACAATAAGGAGTTTATGAAACTTGTGACACTTTCAAACCATTGGTTTTTGTGATGGCATGATATTTTCTTCAGGATAAAAATAGAAATTCCTCACAAACTTCCATACAGGGGATTCACCACTGACATACATTGAGACCTTGTACTAAGATGTGATCTGGTAATCCTCCATGATACGCACAATGAGATAAATCCTGAAAAGAAGACTTAGTTTACATCAACAGTGAATCTCCCTCCTGGAAAATTCTAACACATCATGTAATATCATCATAATATATCAGTAACAATAATGGATGAACAATATATTTCTATCATTAAGCAAGTCTTGAAGGCAAGCAAACTTTTACAACCATACTTGAAAAAGAGAAAAGATAACTATTCCTCTTCTTGTACCTCACTGTAATTTTGTTTACAAAGACATATGTTTCATGTCTTTTACAAAAATTACCTGACAATAACTACAATAAAGTTTTAAGTGTGCCAACCTTCCAACATGAGAAAATTGGGAATCAAGTGAAGAGTCAACAAATGAATTATCTTTATCCCAGGGTCGGATGCATTTTGAAACGAACACTACAAACCTACTGTTTAGGTTAGGCTGGTATTCCTGATTATGAGATCGACTAATGTCATATCATTTATGATGATCCAGTCACCAAATTGTAAAGGAATATGAAAAGTGATGAAAAAGAAAATTTATGGATTGTTATGACCATATTTTCCACTACATGTTCATATACCAATAGAAGTTTGAATTTTAGGGGATCAGTTGCCATGTGTTTTGACCTTGGAAAATGACTTGCCACGTAAACAATTAAATGAATTATGAAGAAAACCTGAGATATTATGAAATATTTACCTTATTTCAATCACACAAGGCATATGATACCTTTGAAATACATCGGGATGATTCTAAGCTTTATATTCTTATTTATTACTATAACAATTATTCTTCCTATATTCCCTATTCTCTGGGGTAGAAGAGAAAGAATTCCACCTTTGTAATTCCTGCATGTTGTATAAGGCACCTTAAGGGAATGGGATCAGGGAGCTGGAAACCCCAACTTCTTGTATTTCAATTTCTAGAGGATGGAACTGTAGTAGCCAAGCAGGTAGTGCTCATCCTCCTCAAAGTCACAGGCTCAAGTGTCTAAATGTGTGTGGATGTAACCAAGAAGAGAAGATAGGAGAAACAGGTAGTATGTTTAAGGAAAGAAACCTGGATGTTCTGGCTCGTGAGTTAAACAAAGCTCAAAAGGAACAATGGCTGGAAATGTCTTAATAGTAAAGTCATGGGTTTGTGAGAGGACAAGAGCTTAAAAAGGAGAAGCATTATTGAAGCAGGAGTTGTGGGAGAGTGTGAAAGAGTGTAAGGGAGTAAATTCTAGAATGATGTGGGTAAAACTGAAAGTGGATGGTGAGAGATGGGTGATTATTAATGCTTATGCACATGGCCATGAGAAGAAAAATCATGAGAGGTAAGTGTTTTCAGAACAGCTAAGCAAGTGTGTCACCAATATTACTGCAAGAGACCAGGTGTTAGTAATGGGTGATTTGAATGGAAAGGTGAATAATGTTGCATTTGAGGATATAATTGGGGGGCATGGGCTACTCAAGCATTATGAATGAAAATGGTTAGTAGCTTGTGGAGTTGTGTGGCAAAAAAGGACTAGTGACTGGGAACAACTGGTTAAAAAGTGTGACATACACAAGTATATGGATGTGAGGAGAGATGGTCAGCAGGCATTACTGGATTACATATCAATTAATAGGTGTTAAAGAGAGATTTTTGGATGTAAGTATGCTGAGAGAGGCAGCTGGTGGGCTGTCTGATCACTACCGTGTGGAGATGAGAGTGAAAATTTGTATTTTCAAAAAAGAGGACACAATGTTGGTGAGAAGAGTTGTACGGGTAAGTGAACTTGGAAAAGAGATTCATGTGAAGAAATACCAGGAGAAATTGAGTGTAGAATGGCAAAAGAAGAGAGTGTATAAAGCAGGAAAGAAAGTATGAGGAATGGGAGGTATTTAGGGAAGCAGTGCTAGCATAGGCAAGAGGTGCACGTGGCATGCGAAAGGGTAGCATGTAGTGGGGTGAAGAAGTAAAGCTGCTAGTCAAAAAGAAAAGGGAGGTGTTTGGGTGGTACCTACAGGAAAGGAGTGCAGGGGTTGTAAAAGAGGGCAAATGAGAGTTAAGGTGAGCAAGTATCAGTAAACTTAAGGGAGATGTTTTGGAAGGAGGTTAATATGTGGGATAAACAACAGAACAAATAGGAACATCAGTAAAGGGCACAAAAGGGTAAGAGGTAAGAGGTAGTGATGCAGTGAGGAAGAGATGGAATGACTATTTTGAAGGGCTGTTGAATGCGTTTGATGATACGGTGGCTGATGTAGGGAGTTTGGATTAGGGTGGTATGCGAAGTGAGTCAAGAAGAGTGGTTTGGTGAAGGGAAAAGACACGATGAAACACTTACATAAGATGATATGAGCCAAGGCAGCTGGAGAGCATGGCAATGCAGTTGAACTTATGAAGTAAGGGGGTGACCGTGTCGTTGACTGGTTGGTAAAGATTCTCAATGTATGTATGGATCATGGTGAGGTGCCTGAGGATGGCAAAATCCATGTTTAGTGCCACTGTATAAAGGCTAGGAGGATAAAGATGAGTATTCAAACAACAGAGGTATAAGTTTAAGTGTACCTGTAAAGCTGTATGGGAAGGTACTGAGAGAGAGGGTGAAGGCATGTACAGAGCATCAGATTGGGGAGCAGTGTGGTTTCATGAATGAGAGAGGATGTGTGGATCAAGTGTTTGCTTTAAATGTGTGAGAGAAATACTTAGAGAAACAGATGGATTTGTATGTGGCATCTGTGGATCTGGAGAAAGCATATGATAGGATTGATAGAGATGCCTTGTGGAAGGTCTTAAGAACATATGACAAATGAGGAAAGCTGCTACAAGCAATAAGAAGGTTTTATCAAGGATGTAAGGCATGTGTCTAAGTAGGAAGAGAGAAGAGTGACTGGTTTCAAGTAAAGGCTGGTTTGTTTAATTTGTTTATGGATGGGGTTGTGATGTAGGTAAATGCAAAAGTCTTGGAGTCTTTAGGAATTAGAGGGTGTGAAAAGTGAGTCATTTGTTGTTTGCTGATTATGCAGCACTTGTTGCAGATTTGAGTGAGAAACTGCAGAAGTTGGTGACAGAGTTTGGAAGAGTGTGAAAGGAGGAAGTTAAGAGTAAATGTGAATAACAGCAAAGTTAGTAAGTTTAGTGGGGATGAGGGACAAGTTAGTCGGGAAATGAGTCTTAATGGAGAAAATTACCAGAAATGAAATGTTTTAGATACCTGGGAATGGACATGGCAGCAAATGAAACCATGGAAGTGGATTGAGTCAAACAGTGGGTGAAGGAGCAAAGATTCTGGAAACACTGAAGAATGTCTGGAGAGATTGTTATCATGGAGGACAAAAATGAGTATGTTTGAAGGTATATCAATCCCAACAATATTACATGGATGTGAGGTACGGGTTATAGGTAAGGCTGTGCCAAGGATAGTGGATTTGTTGGAAATTAAATATTTGAGGACAATATGTGGTGTGAGGTGGTATGATTGAGTGAGTAAAATGAAAGAATAAGAGAGAGATGTGCTAATAAAAAGGGTGTGTCTGAGAGAGCTGAATGGGATGTGCTGAAATGGTTTGAACACATGAAGATAATTTGCGAGTTAAGGGTGACAAAGAGGATACATGTGTCAAAAGTGGAGGCAACAAGGAGAAACTGGGAGACCAAATTGGAGATGGATGGATGGAGTGAAAAAGATTTTAAGAGACTGGGGCATGAACATGAAGGATGTTGAAAGGTGTGCAGGGTATAAAGTGAAATGAAATGATGTGGTATACCGGGGTCCACATACTGTCAATCAACTGAACCAGGGCATGTGAAGTGTCCCAGGTAAACCATGGAAAGGGGCTTAGTTGTGGATCTCGGTTCATTACACATAACAGCTTGAGAAATGCTGTGAGTGGATGCATCCTTTCTTCGTCTGTTGCTGGCACTACCTTGCTAACGTAGGAAACGGCAATCAAATATGAACAAACATATTATCATAATAATTATGTTTTCCTTATTTTCTAAGCTTCTACTTTATGAAATTAAAGTGATGGGATTCAAAACACAGGCAATGCTTTGAAAAATACAACACGATCCATCCCAGTAGCCACAAAAGAAAAAAATCAATGATAAATTAAGTTTCTTATACACAGTTGATATATATGATAAGAAAAAGAAGACATAATTAGATGATATTCAAAGGACCAAATATTGCTTACCATTGTTCTCCAGAGATGCTCTTTCATATGAAACACTGGTATGGCAACTGGACTTGACCATGACATTTCCTGTTATGGTAGTATCATTACAACACAGAAACTTCCCATGCAACATTCATGTCAATCACTGCTCTTCACAGTCAAAGCCTGAGCAACGGTGAGGTGTCCTAGTGCCTTGGCATGATGTAGCACATTGTAGCCCAGGATTCAGCGCTTTGAAGAAATGGGCAGCACTCACAAACAGCCTCGGAGTTGCCGCCTTTGCTGCACAACATGTGAGCAAAATCAAGAAATTGTTGCTGCAATCATCATTGCTCCTTTTAACCATAGCCGATAAAATCAGGATCCACCAGGGAGTCCACTGCACACCCCAAACAATCCAAAACAGGCTGCATACCATCACTATCCATAGTCGTATTCCACTGAAGAAACCCAAGTTGAATGAGGAGTACGGGGAAAAGCAAATGGAGTATGCACTGGAACATGAGGAAAAGCCAGCACACTTCAGAGAAAATGTAACTTTCTGTGACGGGAAGAAGTTTGGCACAGACTAGAAGATTAATTGAGTCCAGTGGCAAATAATACAAGGTAAGCTAGTTCACAACTTCAACCCCTCACTCTCATTCCAACTCTGTAGTGTGCAAGTTAATGCTTGTTCAAGAAATTATTTTCTTGAGTTCATTCAAATCCGTTTTAATGTCAGAATAAGGCAGATTCAATTGATAAGCACACATTTCGCCCCTTTTCCCTCAAATTTTGCAGGTACTCTGCTCAGCATGTTTTGAGAACCTGCAACCGTGGCAGAATAAGCGTTAGGATGCTTGGGTGGATTCATTCAGCAGGTGCGGGAGAGCTGGTATATGTCAGACCAGGTTGATTTGTTATCTATCTAAATCTCTAACACCCATTCCCTTCAGGAACTCCTTGAAGGCGGTGGCCATGACAAAAGTCTCTCCATTACTAATAAACTCTTGTGCTGCTTCTTAGCCTTTAGTGCCACACCCTTAAAGGGCAACTGGCAGATGGCATCTCTAGTGTAGTGTTTTCAGAGGCTCCCTTATGTTCCTTCCTTTTGCGTCTACCGAATATTCCTGCTTAATGTTCCAACCTGTTACTTCTACCTAATGCCCCCATCTAATGTTCCTATCTGCTACTTCTACCTAATACTCCTGTCTAATCTTCCTACCTATGCTTCCATTTATTGATCCTACCCTTATGCCAAAGGGCATGGCTAGTGCATAGCACTCACTGCAAGAAAATCTATAGATATGAAGAATGAGTTGTGTGAGATAAGTGTTGGCAAGCGTTATGTGTGACATTGAGAGACTGTATGTTTGGGGACAAAATGCAGAAGTCCATAAGTGGGTGAGACAGAAAAAAAAAAAGCTACATTGGTCAGAGGTGAGTAATTTGACAACCTCTGAAGTGTTGGCTCACTACACAGATATCACTAACCCTCCTGGTACCCAGGTGGGTTGTATGGTCAATATACCTCTCAGGTTGGTGGCTGCCTACCAAATACTACCTACCAGTTGAAATCTTTTTTTTTTCATACATATTTGCCATTTCCCACGTTAGTGAGGTAGCGTTAAGAACAGAGGACTGAGCCTTAGAGGGAAAATCTTTACTTGGCCCCCTTCTCTGTTTCTTTTTTTGGAAAAGCAAAAATAGGAGGGGAGGATTTCCAGCCCCCTGCTCCCTCCCCTTTTAGTCGCCTTTTACGACACGCAGGGAATAAGTGGGAAGTATTCTTTCTCCCCTGTCTCCAGGGATAACCAGTAGAAATGTGTTGACAATTTGGATGAGGTGCTTCTACCTTCTGTGAGAGTGATGTTGTTCCCCATAGGAATACTTTTCTACCTAGTTCAAGACAACAGCCCTCTCCATACACAGCAGGCTGTCAAGAATTGGTTCCTGCAACAGCCTTGAATCAAGCTGTTGCCACATCCACCTGAATCCCCAGACCTAAACCCAACAGAAAATGCTTGGGCAACTTGGTAAATAAAACTGGACAAAATAACTCCAACAACAATTGCTGTAGATATAAGGAACTCATCACTAGTTTGATGCTGGTGAGGGAAGTCCTAAGAAGCCTGGTGGACATACCCTTACAGAGTAACAGGTATCATTCATGCCTTGAAGGCTGAATGACATCTTCCGCACTTGAGGTACTTATACCTGTTATTAAAATGAAACCAACAACCAAATCTTGTCTCACTTTCACACTAACTATATGAATCTTGAAAATAGCACATTTTTTTCATACTTGATCGCTGTTTCTCACATCAGCGAGGTAGTGCCAGGAAACAGACAAAGAAAGACATATCCACTCACATACACATATATATATATGCACAGATATGCACATATACATACATACAAATATATATATATGTATATATACATGAAAATATTCATACTTACTTGCCTTCATCCATTCCCGGCGCCACCCCAACCCACGGGAAACAGCATTGCCACCCCCTGCACCAGCAAGGTAGCGCCAGGAAACAGACGAAGGAATGCCAAATCTATTCACATCCATACATAAGCTTTCATGTGAAACACATCGAAACTACAGATCTCTACCCACATCCTGGCCCCACAGACCTTTCCATGGATTATCTCCGACGTTTAACATGCCCTGGTTCAGTCCCTGGATAGCACGTTGATCCCAGTATACCACATTGTTCCAAATCACTCTATTCCCTGCATACCCTTCACCCTCCTGCATGTTCAGGCCCTTATTGCTCAAAATCTTTTTAACTACATCCTTCCATCTCCAATTTGGTCTAATGGTTCTCTCTGTTCCTTCCACTTCTGACACATATATCCTCTTTGTCAACCTTTCCTCACTCATTCTCTCCATATATCCAAACCATTTCAACACACCCTCTTCTGCTCTCCCAACTACACCCATTCTATTACCACACATCTCTTTTACCCTTACATCACTTACTCGATCAAACCATCGTACACCACATATTGTTCTTAAACTTTTGATTTCCAACACACCCACCCTCCTCCGTAGAGCCCTATCTATAGCCCATGCCTCGCAACCATATAGTACTGTTGGAACTACAATTCCTTCAAACACACCCATTTTTACTCTCCAAGACAACGTTCTCTTTCCATATATTCTTCATCGCTCACAAAACCTTCGCCCCCTCCCCCACCCTATGAATCACTTCCGCTCCCATGGTTCCATTCGCTGCTAAATCCACTCGGAGATAACTAAAACATTTCACTTCCTCCAATTTTTCTTCGTTCAAACTTACATCCTAACAAGCTTGTCCCTCAATCCTGCTGAACCGAATAATCTTGCTCTTTTTCACATTTACTTTCAGCTTTGTCCTTTCACGCACTTTTCCAACACAGTCACCAAGTTCTGTAGTTTCTCACTCGAATCAGCCACCAGCGCCGTATCATCGGCGAACAACCAATTGACTCACTTCCCAGGCCCTCTCATCCCCACCAGACTGCATGCTCACCCCTCTCTCCAAAACTCTTGCATTTACCTCCCTAGCTACCCCATTCATAAATAAATTAAACAACCAAGGGGACATCACACACCCCTGACGCAGACCGACCTTCACTGGGAAC
>JAUUDW010384399.1:0-12963 GCA_032361385.1 Panulirus guttatus
GTAACTTTCATTACTGTTGCTTTATCAGATATCAGTCAATGAAATATAATGCTCCAATTTATATTCTGTAACTCCCATTGTACTCTCTAAACACTGCAGTATTACTGAAGATCAAAATCACAATATCCTTAGCTGTTAATAATGTTAGTTAAGCTTGAATATTACCATGGTTCACAAAAGTCTACTCCACCAACAGCCAACACTTCACATGCAGCAAGTTAAGGTTTTGTAGGTTGTTATTGTTTAATTTGTAAAGCATAAATATGAAAAGACACATAGTAGCAATGTTAATGATTCAATAAACTAATGTATAACTTTGCACCAAAACTAACTTTGGATATTAAGCACAATTGTTTTGAAATACCATTTTAGTGTTTAGGGAATACAGTAAGTATTACTAACATAATGACACGTCTAGTCGGTAAGATAACCACTTCATATGATTTTCATGACTCAGATTTACAGCAGAGCCAAAGTTAACAGCTACGAAATGATTATTTTTTACTCTGATAGAATTGTAAAGTTGACAAAGAAGGGTAGTGTCTGGACGACATGGAAATTGTAAAATACCAGCTTAGTTACACCACAGCAAATTTCTTAAGCTCATTGTTATTGTTTTGCAATGAAAGTGTGCTATGCTGAGACTAGAATAAGAGATGAAGAGTGATTTGAAGTATTATATTTTATAATATAAAGTCGATAGTGAGGAGGGCTATGACTATTGGGAAGGTGTGATGATAAACATAAATGTATGTGAAACATTTCTAGAAGTCGGTAAGACGTATGAAAACCTCACCTAACTTCCCCCGGCAGCTTCGATTTGATATCATAGTCAAAGTGTACAAACGCAGTGGTATCTGTTGTGCTTTCTGTCACCTGGTTGATAATATTTGGTAGGTAATTCACTTGCTCGCATTTAGGTGTAGGTTATTTGCTGAAATTGGTTTTGTGTGACAGCGATTATGGTGTTATTATTCAGACTGTCTCTTTTTAGGCATTAGAGAACTAAGATGTATGTGTATAAGAACAATAAATACAGATATACAGCAGATCATGGTTATCATGAAAAGAAAGCTAGATTGCTTAGGAGTGTCAAGTACAGAGCATGATGTAGGGGTTGGGGTTTCTGTACCTAGGCATGTATAAGGTTTTACTGACTTCTTAAGCTATTCTTGCAGTGTTATTTCCTTCATATAATTAGATTTTCCTTTGATTTGTTTTTGAACATTATAGTATAAGGAGACAGTGGACATTGTAGTATAAGGAGACAGTGAGTGATTATATAGGAGTGAAAGTTTTAGAACACAAGGAACCCCACAAGTGCTGGATTTCAGAATGCTAGATTTCAGATGATAGTATGTTGTTTTACAAAGTTGTATGTATACTTGAGTTTTTTGTGGCTTATTATGCAAACGTGCCCTAAAAGATGTATCTTTCCAAGCTATGTTCATTAGATAGATGCAGAATGATTTTGATATTACCCTTAATTTAAATGTCATTGTGAGCTGTGAATGATCATTTTGCATTTTGTTTGTATGTATGTATATTAGGTTAGTCATTGAATTTTGAAATTGAAAACTTTAATGCTCTTACTTCCATATTTTGTTTCAATATGAAATAACGCCTTCCATATTAAATTGTATCCATGCTGAATAATATTTAGGGTTGCTTAGTGAGAGTGAAGTTCAGGGGTTAGGTGGCCAAATTACCGATTTGATATAGTCTTATTTAATTATGTTTTTGAAACAGTTTTTATATAAGAGTAAAGATTACACAGTATGTGGTAAAGTGAGTGTAATTACATGAATATTTATAATATTAAAATTTACATGCATGGCAAAGTTAGTCACTTTGTGAGTGTTTCTTTTTTGATGTCAGTAAAATAGTGTCTGGGGTCCTGAACAACTTGAAATAGAAATTTCTTCTTGTCATTCATTATGTTGAAAATATACTCCTTAGTAAAAGCAACACCTCTTTCAGTATTATTGTTCACTGCCTTCAAATTTTAGAGCGTCCTTGGTAGTCCTCTCTGAGCTCCCATGACTCAGAATCAAAATTAAAAAGAAAAAAGTGGAATTTCAAGTCACCTGGAGAAATTTATGGTGTTTGTTGTGACATAATCTTCAGTTGACAAGTGTTCAGCCTTCCATGTTTTAAGCTGAGATGATTACAGAGATGTGCTGGATTTACTCATCATCTTTCTTGGTGATGTCCTTCTTCATGGAACTCTGCACCATCCTAGATGGATGGCTTGGAGTATATGTCCTCAACATTTCCATGTTCAAAGGCTAGTTCAAGCTTCTGCCTCATGAAGGAAGAGAAATTTATGATATTTGTATATCTGTGGTTTGAAGGCTTGAATGATGTCTACTCAGTTATGATAAATTTAAATCAGCAATTTCAGTATCTGTCTTGGGAAATCTTGTTGGACATCTATAAAACCTGAATGTACTTATTGCTTTGGTATTCATCAACTCTAGCATAGCTTGTCAGCATTCCTGAACTCTAGTGCATCTCCAGAGAGAAAACAAAAAATTAAATGAGCATTGAATTAAAAGGACAGCATGGAAAAATCCTTCCAGTGGATCCAGCTCAATACTAAGATGTTTGAATGCATATCAGTTGAAGATTTTGTCTCAAAAATTAATGTAGATTTCTTCAGGTGCCTTGAAATTCCATTTTTTTCCCCTGAGTCATGGTAGTTCAGAGAGGACTACAAGGTGGCACTATAGATTGTTGAGAACTCAAGGTAGCAAATGATAAAGCTGAGAGAGATGTTTATATTATAGAGGAGTACTCTATATTTTCATTTAAGGAGTGAAGAGAAGAAATTGTTCTTGTTTCAAGGTGTTCAGAACCATAGACACTGTTTTCCTGACATCAAAAAAAAAAAGCACAAAGTGGCAAACTATGCCAAACATGTAACTTTTATTTATGTCAATATTCTATTCATATAAATATAGTGATTTTATTAGATTTTGTATGATTATAGATATTAGATGGTAATACTGCTTGCAAAATATAGACTATATTGTTTAGGTAATTATGCTGCTGAACCCCCTGAACTTTTGTCTGTCTGAGCAAGTTTCAAATAAGTTAAGTGCTGATAAAATTTTACATATGATTTTTTATTTCAAATTAGAACAAGATTTTGGGGTAAGAGCTGTAAAATTTCCAACTTTGAAATTTAACAACCACCCTAAGTTTTATATGTACAGTATGGTTATGTCTGTGTCTGCATAAGCATTTTGTAACTTTTGCAACTTTTCTTTAAGGTCTTCCATAATATATGAATCTTTCCTTTGTTAAGGAATTCTTTATACTGTTCAGGAATATACTGTACCTGGAAATATTGCTCCATGAGCTTATTTATTATATTTGAGAAAAATAATGTCTTCTGTAATTGTTTGTTTTTGCTCTTATCCATGATTTATTAATATGTTGTAGGTAGTAGTGAGGATGAAACAAAAGTAATCAAGAAAGAGAAGAAGGTCGATCTGAGAAACCCCTTAGTTCAGCGGAGTAAGAATAGAGGCAGATTAAATGAAGAGGACCACGCCTCAAGTGATGACAGTGATGATGATCTAAGGTACATAATGTAGGATATACTATGAAACAGTTTTATGTACCTGAATTTCTTCTGTTTTGTATTTACCTTAAACAAAGCATCCCATGCAAGCCATTACTCAAACTCTTTATCTTTGCTTGTATCTATCTACATCTCTGATGCCCTTTCTCTCTGAGAACTCCCATCAAGGGCATGGCCATGGCAAAAGCGTCTTTACTTATCCCTGTCCCTACATTCCTCCCTTGCACACACCATTCCACACATTCTTCCCCAGTTCTCTCCCTCTGGTACTCTTCCACTTTATTTCCTCTGTTACAGGTGGTCTTTGTCTCACACCCACCCCTTTAATCGTACTATCATACTCGCTTCTTGTAAACTCCCCATCTTACATCCTTTTTACATGTCAAACCACCTCAGAGTATTACATTTCACCCACTTTACCACTCTGTAATTCATTTCCTTTGCATTATCTGCGTTATTCTTTCATACATCCCCCTCATTACTTTCTTCATTTCACCTAGTCATACCACATGATCCCCTCAAATAACTCATTTCCATTGCTCGGATTCGTTGCTTCAAATTGTAAATTCAAGTTGCCATATCTCTCAGTCAATTAGTTTCCATGGTGTGGCCTGTAAGGTTCTTCGATATCCCCTGAAGCCTTGTAGTACAGTAGACAATAATGTATGTTTCATTTAAGGAATACTCGTTATGATTTGGATTCACTTTCAAAATATGTGTAATCTCAACCTGCATTAAAAAGAGTTGAGCCCCTTTCACATATTAAGTATCCTGCCCTACTAAAATTACCATAAACTATCATAACCACTTAACTGCACCCCATTCATTTTAATCTCAAATGTGAGAACTAAGAAGTTGTTGTAGTCATGCTAGATATTGTGGGAATCCACTCGATTTTGAAAATAGTCTCAGTATACTGCCCATCATTAAGGACTGCCCCTCTTGATTTTGGCCATTAATTGCAGAAACTTTGTGGACCCCTGTTGTAGTTCCTTAAAATCTTAATTCTTGTGTTTCTTTGCTCCCAGTTCCCTTTAATTTTTTGTGTCCAGTAACTGACTCATTATCTCCAATAGGCTGGTTTCACTAATTTTGTTAACACTTTCATTCCCTGCACTTAGGTATATATAATAATGTTTTCCTTATTCAACTTTGAAAATAGATCAAAAACATGTTTGCTTCCATAATAGGTCTTTTGTAGCTCTTCATTGTTTTGTATCTTGCTACCCATTAGTTTATACAATTCTTGTTCGAATCTTTTATTAAGATATATACCCTTGACCTAGGAAATGCAGTGTCAAATTCACTACTTAAACTTTTCCCAGATGGCCTGGGGAGAATGCACCCTTTGCACAGTGCAGTATAGTGAGATGAGAAAATAAAATGTAAAACATTAATTTCTCTTATTTATTGTGGCAGTGAATAAAACATTTCTCCCCGATCATATAGATATAAAACTTGTTTGAATGCACTTAATTATATGGGCATGACATCAGTGTTTCCAGAGGTATGGTTATGCTGTCAGATTTTTCTCATTTTTCACATCAGACAGGTATTGTTTTGCTCACACTCTTCACTGCTTGTGGTAGAACATACCAGTTTGTAGAAATATCAGTTTTTCCTGAAGTTAATGAAATTTAAATGAAAGACTACATTTAAACTCTACTGGAGTTTGCTACCCTGCAGCATCAGTGTGATATTTACTCCTCCCTCATGTACTTAGTAGGAAGCAAAGCCTTCTTATTTCACGTGGATGGGACTCATGACTTTTGACAACTGTGTCACCATGCCAATAAAATTAGGGCAGTCATGAAAGCACCATGTTATAGATAGATATTAAGGTGGAAACAGCAAAATGTAGGGTGGGCACAGGATGGGGCCAGTAGCGCAAGGATATTATGCCACTTCATTAGCTGATAACTGAGTGACTGTTGGTAATTCAAGGATGGCCATTATAATTTCTGCTAATTTTATTCTGTTGCAAAACTTTGGAACCTTTTATCCTCTCGTGTTATTCACAACAGGTATGACTTGTCATTGTTTGAATGGCATTTTTCTAATTCCTTTGTTTAAGGCCTGAAATTTATAATATTTGAGAAATATATAGCATACATTTACATAAACTTTCACTCTATCTAGTAATTAATATTGATAAATTTTAGTTTAACAGGTAAAGCAAAAAACTAAGGACAAGCAAGAGGAACGGAAAGATCAGTTTACCAGTTCTTTCTGATTAGAGGTTACTGTTTTCCATAAACGGCACTCTGGCCTGTGTGTCTTTGTTGTTTCCAGATTTATATACTTCACTCCTTTCTGCTTTGTGAAGCACCCCTATTTTTTTTCTTTTACATTTAGAACCTGCTACATTTATATTATAGCCATATCAGCTTTTAGAATTCTGTTGGTTATATTGAACATTGCAATAGATCTTCAGCACCTGATGGTGTGGAGGTCAGTAAACATAATTTTGGAAGATTCTGCATTTTCCACTTTACTGTAGCAGTGAGAAAAGGCATGATGTAAAGGTAAACTACCAATACATTGCTGCTTTTGTTACTTCCATTTATAGAGCATCATACAAGTCTCAACGTACGAGCGAAAGAGAAGGGCCAAAGGACATGGGTGCTACATCTGTCATCCAGTTCGAGACTGAAAAAGATCGGGATGCCCAGGCTATATTTGAGAGATCACTCAAAGTCAATAAGGTAAGTGGAATTAAAAGCTATTAGTAGGAAGAGAAAAGAGAAGGTAATGAAGTAGTGCCACACCAGCTTAAAGATTTCATAGGTACTTAAGTAAAGGCAGGGCACTGAGTCATGGAATAATTGTTAAATACACAGATTCACAGATTGTTGCCAAACATTTTTATGTATGTATCTAGTTTACTCAGCAGAAGATGAAGAATATTGCCCATAGATACAAGAAGTGAAGACAGCACTCACAGGTAAGAGATATGGAGAAATCTAAGAGAAGAGTTTGTGTTTATATTGTCCAAAAAATATTGCCAGATTTTCAACAGTGAGAAGAATATGATTATACATTGGAGATTCTTATCACAAAAGGTAAGATATTCATAAAATCATGATAGTAAATCACACACACAACTTAAAATTAAGATGAAATCAAACTATGTGTTTTTGGAAAGAAGGCAGACAAGTTGAATAGACGATTGCGTATGTAATAGAAGTGTTTTATAAGAGAAAGAATAGTGCATCAAGGATGGAAAAGAGCAAGCATTATACCACCTTTAATAAAGGAGGATAGAGAGCATTCATGCATATCTTCAAAGGTTTCTATAAGCTTATGAAATTATTGAAAGTTGGTAAGAAGTTTCGTTTCAGGTATGATAAAGAAAATTAATTGAATTTTCTTGTGTACATTTATTGAAACAGGTATAAATCTGCAACCTGACATGGCTGCTGGTGTGGTATTCATTACTGTGTGCATAGATTTGGTCTTCTTGTCTTGCCAAAGAATCTAGAGCCCAGTATATGTGAGAAAAAGTGTAAAAGACAGCATTTTTCAAATCATCATTATGTACAGGAAATGGAATTGCTTTGTATCACCACATTTTCAACATCAGTTATGCAAAATTCCAGAAACTAACACCATCAGTTCAGTTCACCTAATAGACTGGTTAGGCCCCCATTCCTTGTTGTAGGCCACTTTCACATACTTTTTTGTGAAGGTCTAGCTACACATCTGTGTACTGAGGGCTATATGAAGTAGTAGAAATAGGGTGCATAAGGAATAGCAAGGAATATCTAATCATTAAATTAAAGAAAAAAGGGATGTGTTGGAGTAATATCAGAATGAGAAAATGTCTGTAGGAAGAACGAAGATGGGAGATGTAGAAAATAGAGTGTTCACAGGAGATGGAAGGAAGAGTTGAAGAGCTGATTAATGTTTGAGGTGCCAAGGAAGCTTAGTAAGTTCATATTAGGTTTAGAAGGTTAAAAATTGGGATATCATAAGGGGTGCTTCAGGTCATTTGAGAATGGAGAAGTAATATAGGTGAAACATGGCAAGTTATATGTAAATGTGTTGAGAGATGAGTGTCTTTATGCAATATGCTTAAGATCATGGAATGAAGGTAGTGTACCAAAGGTTTTCATGGATACAGTAGTTGAATGAACTAAGGTTAAGATGATAAAGATAACTAAAAATTGTGTAAAGATTACTGTGGAAAGTGTATATTTAGATTTTGCTAAAACGAAAGTCGCTGCAGCTTTTTCGTGCTCTTGAAAGTATACTTGTTTGATTGAAGGTAGATTTGAGTTTTTAGATTTCATTAGTGAACTCATAGTGCAGTTTACTTCTACAGTTAATCTAATTAACTTTTTTTGGTATGAGATCACCAAAAATGCAAGCTTCACAAAATATCTAATAAATTGTCAGAAGAGGCATTAAGTATAACATCAGAAGATGTAATAGTTGCCTAATAAATTTTCCCAATTATTTCTTTTAATAAACTTTCATTGATATTCATATAACACATTAAATGCAAAAATATGTCGGTATCAATTACATATGGTAGAAAAGTACTTATAGTTGATTAGCAGCACTTCTGAGTCATTATGGCAATCACTATTTCATTGTTACATAATACTACTCTAGTTTTTGTTATTAAGAAATGCATTTGTTTTTGCTCATTTCACATTTCAGAAGAGTTGGAAGATTCCATGATTTAAACCCATAGTGCATGTTGATGATGATTTGATAATCAGAGGATTGTTAATTAAAGGGATTACTATGTCATTATTTAGGTCTGCCATAGTATGTTTGGCTAAAAGTCATGACATTTTAGTTACTGTTGTTGTATAGATATTTTATCTACATGCATTGAATGCCACCTTCCCAACAGGATACTAGAGGACAAGCAGATGATGGAATTTACCGTGGTATAAACAATTACAGTCATTTCTTTGAAAAGAAAGATACAGCTCAGGGTAATGCAGCCAGTGGGGGAGTCCGCAAAGGCCCAATCAGAGCACCTGATCATCTGCGAGCAACAGTAAGATGGGACTACCAACCGGATCTCTGCAAAGATTTTAAAGAGACTGGCTTTTGTGGCTTTGGAGGTATTTTAAGTCTATTACAGTAGTTTCTCACTTCTAATTGCGTGAAGTGATTTCATTTTACTAATCTCTCTTCATGACAGGGTGTGGCATTGGGATGTCATGTCAACATTCCCCTCTTTTGGCTCCCCTTCCTCGCTTTGCTCCCTTTTATCTATCATCCTCTCTGGCTGATCTATCTCTATGGTTGTTGATGGATCAGCCTTCTCCCTTTTTTCCATCAACAGTGGTATTCCTCAAGATTTTGTCTTGTCTCCCACAACTTTTTCCTTTTTATCAATTATCTTTATTCTTTTACGAATAACCATGTGCACTCATATTCTGATGACTCAACACTGCATTCCTCCACATCCTTCTCATCTGCTTCTTCCATTCTTACTCGATCTGCATCTCATCTTGAAACATTTTCCTCAATAAACTCTGACTTAGACAGGATCTTTTAGTAGGGTAGATGTAATCTGGTTATGTTTAATGCTTTCACACCCCAGTTTTTGCTTATCCCTCAAAAATTCCTCATAACTTCCCTCCCACCTTTTTTTGATCTGTAATTCCACCTCTCAGCAAAATTACCATACTTGCTAGTACTGTAACATCCATACTGTATTCGAAATCAAACATTATGGAAATAACCAAGACTGCCTCTAAGAAACTGGGAGTCTTGTGTAAATGAAGAAATTTCTCTTCTTCTGAACAGTTGTTTGTATGGGGTACTTTCACATCTGGGGTGGTTCTAGCTCTATATCCTTACTTGACAGAGTTGAGTCAAAAGCAGTCCAGCTTACCAACTTTCCCAGGTTAACCCCAGAACTTGACCAACTTGCCCAGCTCCACATTGCTGATTCACATTCCCTCTTTAGGTATTACTTTGGCTTTTGCTCCTGAGAGCTTGATGCGTCACTGCCCCCACCATTAGCTAGACCACTCAATACTTAGCAAGCAAGCTACAGTATCACATGATTAGTGTGTGGCCATTGACAACTAAGGGTGAGCTGTTTTGATAACTTTCTCTTCCAACACCCTGAATCTTTAAAACTCTTTCTCATGTTTCCCAATAACTATGACCTTGCACTTTTTAAAAAACAGTGTTCACTTCAAAATTCATAAATACTTTTCCTTGTTTCTTCTTTTTATCTTTCATAAACCTCTTTATATTTCACTTAAGGTCTTGCATTGATGTTGACTTTTGTCTGTGACTGGAGCCTCAAACATGAAAAAAGCTCTCTAGAGTAGAGGAGTGTGGAAAGAGTAGTCTTCCCCAGAGAATATTAATACATCTCCATGTTTTCCATATGTGTGGTGTTTACTCACACAATCTTTCATTACTTATCTAGTTTTTCGTCAACATTCCTCTGCATTCCACAGATAGTATAATACTTTCAAGTATTACTCAAAACATTCCTCCTGGTCAGTCTTCTGTTTCCATTCTCTCGACATACTCGCACCATCATTCCTGTCATAGTTTTAGATATTCATCTTATTTCATTCCCCTCACATCTTTATGAAAGCTTCATTTCTTAGAGTTTTCCTCCATGTTTTGGAAGAAATTTATGTTTTGGAGAGGTTGATGGAGGTAACAAGCAATAAGGAGAAGGAATGGGGAAGTAGTAGTGGGCAGAGAAGAGGTGAAAAAAGATATGGAGTGAGATTTTTGAATGACTGCTGAATGTGTTAGATGATAGGCTGGCAGATTTGGTGTATTTGGGATGGGGTGATATATGGAGAGAGAAAGTCATGCGGAATGTTATGTTGAAAAGAGAGTGGGGAAATAAAGTCTTGCATACAATGAAATTTGGTCATGGCAGATGTCGGTAGGCGTGTCAGTGCTGTTGATTGGACAGTCAGGCTGTTCAAAAAGTGTCTGACCCAAGATCCTGAAGACAGGCAGAATTCATGTATAATAATCCAGCTAAACAGCAAGAGGGACAAAAGTGAATGCTCAAATTACATAGGTAGAAATCTGTCAAGCACACTTGGTAAGGTGTATGGAGGCATGCACAGAATATCTGATTTGGGAGGAGGTTTGTGGACAAGGTATTTGCTCTGATGATATTGTTAGAAAACTACTTTAAAAAAAAGATTGTATGTGGCATTTATGGATTTGGAGGAATTGTACAAAAGGAGTGACAGAGGAGCCCTGAAGGTGTTTCGGATTTATTAGGTAAATGGAGTTTTACAAAATGTGGTGAGGGGTTTTGCTTGGAGATTAAGGCATGTGTGTGAATAGGTAGAAAAGAGAGAGAGTAAAGTGAGGGGTTCCAGTGAAGGAGAGTGTGCATCAAGGATGTATGAACATCTATGGTTGTTTAATCTGTATATGAATTAGATGATGAGAGACTTAATTATGAGTATCTTTGAGTGAGGGGTGGGTTTACATTAGTGATTTGGGGTGGGGCAAGAGGGTTAGATATGAGTATCTTAGAGTGAAGGGTGGGTTTACAGTATGATTTGGGGTGGGGCACAAGTGAACTGAATCACTTAATGTTTACATGTCGTGCAACTCAGATGGTGAACTCTGGAGAGAAACTCTAGAAGCTGATGAAAGAATTTGAGAATGTGTGAAAGGAGAAAGTTATGAGTAATCTGCGACCAAAATTAATGTTACAAGGTGCAACGGGTGTGAGACAGGGTGGTTTTAGTGTAAGTTTTAGTGTAGAGAACTGGAGTGAATGGAACCAAGAGTAAGGAAAGACCGTTGAACACACCCCATTTTTCTTCCTTCGGTGCCCTTCTGTATGGGTTAAGAGCCCTTACCAGGTCCAAGTAAGCTATGGGCCTCCTTCATCCTTTTTTATTGGAGGACTTTGACTTTTAGGCTTCATATAATGAGGTTTCTTCTTTCAAATTGGTTTAAGGAATCAGTTTGTTTTAGAAAAGAGTTGATTTTTTGTTCTTCATAGATTTTGAGAATGTTTCTAATGCTCATGAGATTTTTGAAATTCGATACTGATTCAGAAGAGGTCTGGGTAGGAGTTTGAAATCTCGGCCACAGCCTCTGACTCTTCTATTATGAAAATTTACTGTTGAGATGATAAACAAGGATGTCAGAGTCTGCAGTAGAACCAGTTTTTATCAACACTTTCTAGTCCAAAAACAGAGAATCATAGAAAAAGAAAGATTTTGGCTCTGTTTTTTTCTAAACATCGACATACTGAAAGTTCAAGGTGACCACCTAACAGACCTTATAGGTAAGCAACTGTACAGGCAACTTAAATTTAAAGGATGCCTTCAGGCACATTCCATTAAATACCAAGAATGAGGAAGTGTCAACAGAAATATTGGTAGGGAAGAGACTTTCAATTGGATTCTCTCCTTAAGAGTTGATTTTGAAAATTGTACTGACCTGGCAGATCAAGGTGATATCGCTCAGTTATGCATGGCCCCACAAATTTTTTTCTAGAGTAATTTTGGCCTGCTTCCAAAATTAATAGCCTCTGAAGTGATAGTTCTGGTTCATCATCAATTTTTGGTGATTTTAGCTTCAAAGGAGAAGTTTGATTTTGCATTCCTTTGTAATGATATGGTTAGCTGTAGACCAAAAGCTTTACCATCTGGGTAAACCTTTTCTTTCCCACAGTAAGCAGAGATTTGCAAAAGCACTTCCTTGGTAACATCTTTAATCTTTAGATTGGTGGACTGACATAAAGAACCTCTGAATACTCATGTCTTGGAGACCTTTAGCAAGTTCTCTGATGGTTTGGATAGATGCATCAAATCAAGGATGTGATTTCCATTCTTCAGGTCATGTTAGTGTGGGCCCTTGGATGGAAGTATAGAAATCCTATCATATGACCATAGTGGAGCTGTTGATCCTATGATTTTTTTATCTCCAAAGAGTATGCAGTATATATACTGTTGCCCTCTCGACATCAGTGTCAACAGAAATATTGGTAGGGAAGAGACTTTCAATTGGATTCTCTCCTTAGGAATTGATTTTGAAAATTGTACTGACCTGGCAGATCAAGGTGATATCGCTCAGTTATGCATGGCCCCACAAATTTTTTCTAGAGTAATTTTGGCCTGCTTCCAAAATTAACAGCCTCTGAAGTGATAGTTCTGGTTCATCATCAGTTTTTGGTGATTTTAGCTTCAAAGGAGGAATTTGACAGATGAGGGCCTCTTGCCCTTATTGTCCCAGACTGTATTGTCTTGACAAAAACTAGTACAATTTCTGGAGAAGTTTGATTTTGCATTCCTTTGTAATGATATGGTTAGCTGTAGGCCAAAAGCTTTACCATCTGGGTAAACCTTTTCTTTCCCACAGTAAGCAGAGATTTGCAAAAGCACTTCCTTGGTAAC
>JAUUDW010384509.1:0-12962 GCA_032361385.1 Panulirus guttatus
GCACAATGGTAAATATACTGCTTTTTCTCGGGCAAAAGCTTTTCCGTTTTTCACCAGCCCTTATCCACACACCAGGAAATCCTTATCTACCCAGCTACATGTGTCAAGTCACCTCCGGCGGCTGAGGTCGGCTGCCCCTCTCCAGTTTGCGCCCAACCATTTGTCAACGTCCGTCACAAGCCGAGATAAACACTCCAGCGGACATAAACGAACCTAATCCGTTACTTCCCCATTAGATATATATTCAACACTGTTAATTCCTATACTGCATTACTGTACTGATAATAGACTTAATGTTTCAGGGATTGTTTCACATAACTATGTAACACTAGACATGAATCACCTATAATCAAAAGAAACATCATGGTCAAACAACACTTGACATGTCATCTATAATCAGGTGAAACATGATGCCAGGCAACAATCGACATATCACATACAAGCAACTGAAAAATCGAACAAACAAGTTGATAAATGTAAATAATGGAAGCCGCTTACCTTCCGACGGCTGGCACTCGTAGTTCCGTGAAAGTTATCACTCACAATGTCTCACCACATATTTCACTAATCACTTTCATCACTGATTGCCAGTTTTCCATACACTGATCACCAGTCACAATAAATCACCATGATACACTTATATTTCCTCAATGTTGTTCACTAATCACCGACCCACACACTAGAGTGGATGTTTCACTCAAAACTAACCTATTACCAACCCAGCTTGGCTAGTAGTTCACTTAATACAGTATCATCACTTCATTATAGTGCCAGAAATATATCGTTATCTCACTGGAAGCAAATCTGAATTTTTCTGATATATTACGCGATTAAATGTTTTTATTAAAGATAAATCACTCGCACAATGATTTTCCCATAATATAAAGACGCATTAACACTGGAGTCAAAACATCGAAACAGATTCACTTCCCATTATCAGGTGGCGTTAGAAGCACCCGTTGTTTACTGTTTAATTTTCATGACAGCGCGTCACGCCCACCAGTCACACACACAGTCTTTACGTAAACTTCCCCACTCTTGCCTCCATCACGGCCAGGGGAGAATTGGTTCATTGCCCTCGCAGTTGGATGGGGCCGCCTTACAGACATCCACAACAATGAGTTTAACAATCGTATTGGTAGTTTCACTGTGCCGTGTTGGCAGCCAGAACAAGCAATTCTGTGGTAACTACAGGGGTAATTTTGTGAAATTCAGAAGTTAATGGTGATTAAGTGCGTTATT
Organism: Panulirus guttatus; assembly: GCA_032361385.1. Lineage (NCBI taxonomy): Eukaryota > Metazoa > Arthropoda > Malacostraca > Decapoda > Palinuridae > Panulirus > Panulirus guttatus. The sequence goes on from JAUUDW010384509.1 coordinate 1,243, forward strand.
AAGATTACATAATGTGACTGATAAATTGCTGTTGACATATAAAGTTATAAAAGCCGATCCTCCGTTGATGTAAACAAACATTGGGTGGTGTGTCCAAGTGAGCGACAGTCATATGCCAGGCGGCATGTCATACCTTTTCCGTCACTGGCATCAACATACCTATGCGACGTAACCACTGACAAGACATACCTGCGCGACGTGCTACGGTCACCTGTGTCATGGGTCACGTCAGGCTGCGTCGGTGCACGCAAAGACACACTTGTGCACTAACAGTGGCCCAAAAATTAACAAATCCAGAGACGTTCAAGAACACAGAATATCACGTACGCTCTGTTTATTCTTCTAAACATGCCTTCATATACTAATTACACACTCAGGTAAATATAGTTAGATATATGTTAACTTATTATTGTAAAAGGTTCCCTGGGAATATTTTGAAATATAAAACCATGTGAGGAGGAAGTTGGAGAAAGGTGTCAACATGGACTCGACCCACCCGACATCCGCTCTCTTGTTTGTTCCTCCTCCTCCTCTTCTTCAAAGGGTGGTTAGAAGGAGAAGAGGAAGTGGTTAGACAAGGTAAGGAAAACTTGAAACGGGAGAGAGAGTTGCAGAGTACACAGATGTACAACGGGGGTTTACTGATGTGTGTGGCAGGTTCGCTTGAAATTTTTTTTAGGATCGTTATTTCTATACCACCTAGCAGACTAGGAGTGTATATGTAGAGATGTTGTTGCTTGTTAGTTGGGGACAGGAAGAAACCGTACCTCTTTAAGCATAGCATTGCTCGTTGCATGCATCCATGGATGGATGGAGCCTTTCTCCGTGGGAGCCAAGGGCGTTCCGTGTTTGTACTGTCGTCGAGGCCTCGAGTATGTCCCTAGTTCTTGTCATCGTCGTCTCTGCCATGATTTGTGAGTCGTTTCTCTAAAGTATGTGACGATCGGTTCAGTCTCTCGTCGTTAATGTTCGTAGGTATGGTCGATGTAAAGGAACTTCTCGATTGTGGTGAATCTTAGAGCCTTATTTCGTATCCTCTCTAGCTTCAGTATGTCTGATTTTGATGCGTCGTGCGTGGGTAGAGGAAGCTAGGTTAGGATAGGTACGCTCATGGTTTTTACTAGGTGCATTTTCTTGTGCTGGTTTTCCAGTGATACGATCTGTCATCAGACCTGGTGATACTAGTCTGTGATCTAGGATTCTGCAGAGCTGGTGTGTTGTCCTGATTCCTTTTATGATTACGTCGTTGGATTTTCTTCGTGCCAGTAACACTATAGTGAGTTTACTGTTTTATGATTTTTTCCTGTATTTTACGAACTTGTATAGTCTGGTTGCCAATGAGTGTATTAAAAGATTAAGTTAAACCATCCTCAACCCCGCTACACCCTCTATGTTACACCCTCCCCACCTTGCAACACCCTCCGCACCTCTGCCACCCTCTCGCTGTCCTTTGCACTTCCTCTTTACTCCCGGCTACACCCAAGGATCCATATTATTACTGTAGCAAATTTAATCTTTAGTATTACGGAGCTTGTTTAATCACAGTATACGATTTCATAACATATTCACTCTTTCCTCAGCAGAAGCGGAGGGACATTAGGTTTATTGCTTCTGTACGTCCAGGACGGCTTATAGGATATAGATAAAAGTGACTGGCACATTCAATATCCTCCCTACACTCCACTTCCATCCTGTCTTAAAGATTCCACGTCTGTATTTGTATCTCTGTCTGTAAACAACTTTCACGCTCGTTTCCACAGAGAAATTCATTCGACTAAAACGGAGAAAGCAAGTGATTTATAAATCTAAAGATGAAAACAGATTTATACGATAAACAATTTACGTAACTGAATTATGCTGGTATGGGTTTATCATAACTCTTCCATATTGTATAATTAAACTACGGGATTTGTAATGTAACTCTTGCACTGACAATTGAATTTTAGGTACGATATTCATATGCCAAACATCTTTTAAGGCTCAGAAAAAATTCAGCGAGACAATTGAGGTTTCACTTGTATCGCCTTCCGTCATTTAGTACGTAGATCATAGAACTTTATCAGCTTTGACGAAACACTTATACAGCTTTCAGTTAATATATGGGATTGCCTGTCTAGGGAAATGAAATGCAACTTTAAATCCAAAATATTTATTTATATATAAGAAATGCATCGAGGGAGAGATGTAAGCACGCTCGCACATCCATCCATCAATACTTAAGACATACACATTTAAATAAAATTACAAAATCCTTTAAATGGTGGAGATAATCATTAATGCGTGTTGTATCCCACTACACGTCTTCCAAAGCCACAGCGACGCTGGTAACAGCGAACCTCACACGATCACAGAAGTTAAAAACGATGGGTCTAGTTTAGCACTTGGACAGGTGACCGTATACCAGAGCAACACTGATGCAGTTGTAATGCATATGCGGTGAGCGTTACGCATTAGACCTGCCTAACAGCGAAATCTCGTCGTAAGTACTCTTTAAGTAAGCGCTCTTGCCTTAAGTATAATCTATGGGAGTCGTTATAAGTACTCTTGAATTAGTTTTTGAGACCACGGCCCACGTACTGTGTAGTGCCTCTTTGTGTAAACATATGCGACCACCCGGGCGCATGTAACACCCCCGCCAACACGACCTACACCAACCTTCCTTCTTCTCCCCCACCACCATCCTCCCTCCACCACCACCTTCCCCTCCGCCCTCGCCATCGCCGCCTCCGTCACCAGTACGTCAGCGACCACCAGCGGTACAGCAGTCCCGCGTGAGACCTCACCATTGGATACGACTGGTGAGGTGTGTGACTACTATCTTTTGAGGTATGTGGCTACTGGATGGTGAGGTGTTTGACTACTGAGTGGTGTGTGGTGACTGACTGGTGAATTGTATAACGACTGGTGAGGTGGGTGACGATTGACTGCTGAGGTGTATGAAGATTGTTGAGGTGTGTGATGACTGACTGCTGAGGTGAGTGATGACAGGTAAGGTGTGTGACGACTGCTGATGTGTGTGACGATTGCTAAGGTGTGTGTTAACAGATGAGGCGTGTGACGGACTGACTGGTGAGGCATGTGACGACTGACTGCTGAGGTGTGTGACGACTGGTGAAGTTTCGTGGAAGTAGGATATCGTCTAGTATGTAAATTTTGCCTTTAATTGTCTGTGTACTTGTCTGGCATTCTGATGGCGCAAAGTTGATAGCCGAAAACCTTTTGTATAGGCAGGAGCTACAGTCCAGGGCGATAAGCAAGGGCTCCAGTCAGGAGAGACGAGATAAGCCGGGGTTAAAGTTAGGGGCTACAGGCTGGGACTATATGCATGGACTACAGTCGGAGACTACAGGCAGGGACAAGAGTTATAAACAAAGGGTACATGCAAGGGTTACGGAATAGAGCAATAGATAAAAGTTACGGTCGGACGAGGCCTACAGATAAGGGCTGCGGAAAAGCACTACGACAATAGTAACTAGGACTAACTAGTAACTAGGGCTAAGGACAAAGACTTCTGACAAAATTAACCAGGGGAACCAGAGGCTCAGGCCTACGCCGAGAGTATACAGACAAGGGCTACGGACGCTGGTAATATGGCTGCTCCATTGTTTACATACATGATAGGCAGGACGACCGCGCTGGCCTGTATATGTCGACACCTCTTTTCCCCTCACGGCTTCGCTATAAATCACTTTAACTCCCACAGAATTTACCATGCACCGCTTGAACTCTGTCTGACGAATAATTCTCATCTTTTCGGAAGGAAGGTAGATATTCTGCGAAAATATCGACCCTTCCAGAACCTGGAGGAAATGAGAAAAGTTCTTATATTTACCAAAGAGGTGGCGACAGTGTATCCTGTTCCAGTATGTTCAGGATAGCTTGGCAACTCGGCCAGGGCTTGCTGGGGGTTTGGAAGGTGAGAAGCGAGGGGTAGTGACAGACAGCAATAAACAACGCTTTGGTAGAAGATTCTACAATATACATCCTCGCTAGAGTGAAAAATATAAGGAACCACTTAATTTTTTCAGTGTACAGACGAACAAATGTGGATGGATTTTTGTCAAGTTACAAAGGTGGGTTGAGGGGTCCGTATACTCATTGCAAGGATACACGTATATTACAGGATGAGTGTTTTCATATACAGTATATGGAGCGCAGAGTGATATAATGGTCAAGTATCTGGGTGACTTGAGAGCTCAAAAAATATGTTCATGTTGATTCTATGGTTTAAAGGATCAGTTAATAACGACACATACAAACCAACATAGTCTAGTGCAGAGGTAATTTTCCACCTGACACAACCCTATCAACCACCATTTTGGCGTCATCACTCTTGGCTTTACTTACCACATCCTTCCACGCCAATAGGTGGTTCTTTATTGCTTGAGCCCAAAGACTTCGAAGGACTGGCTGAAATTCCGGTACCAGTCTGTTGTTCATACGCTCAGGCTACAGCGAAGTGTTTATTACCTGAATACAAACAGTCGGGGGAAATAACGCTGCCAGCACAGAGAGTCGTTGTTGTCAGGTTGGCTGCTAACTTGGCTGTTTTGACGGCTCGCATGGGAGGGAGGAGGAGGATTCTGTGGTTGCGGTGGCGTGATGGTGTGTGTGACTGTGGTGGTGCGGCAGTGTGACAGGGACGGTTTAACAGTGTTACCGTGACACTTATGTATGATACAAGTTACAGTGCGATGATCAGTTAACTCCGGGTGTTATATACATATATACAGGTTTTATATGGTTGCCTCTCTCTCTCTCTCTCTCTCTCTCTCTCTCTCTCTCTCTCTCTCTCTCTCTCTCTCTCTCTCCACAGACAAGTAATTTTCCCAATACTGAAGAGACAAACAGAATCATTTAAGTAATTTGTAGCCAGGTATCCACTTCCTCGACCTACCCGACTTCCTCTTCCCCCACCTCTTAAACCTCTCCCCACTTCCTCTGACCTCACCTCTGTGCCCCCTCCCTCCACACACCTCCTCAAACGCCCACCCATTTTTCAGTATACAATAGAACATTGGGATTATCTAATCTACAGCCACACACACACACAAGTTCCTTCCCTTGCCTAAGTTGATGTCTTTTCTGTCTGTCTCACATTCACGTGGCCTTCTTGCATTTAGTCCACAAATTTACACACACTTTACACAATAGCACCTGGCAACGTATAACTCACAGGACTCTCTATTCTTAACTCTTTACTCTCTTGCGGTGAGCACTAGTGCCAGCCCTGCCCAGTGGTAGAAACATTCACAACTAAAGAAAGTTCAAGAGATAAGGCCTAAAGATCCCACGAGTGTAGACTTCCCTACCCAAACTGATCAAATACGTAAATATAAACAGGTAATCCACACAAACGTTGATTTATAACCGGTAATAATAGTCATCAGATGTTGTGACACATCTACTCACTGAAGAACCTTATAAGATATGGCCCGATAAGAGCTTTATCTTCTCATCCCCCCCTCCCCACATCCCCTTCCCAAGATAGCATGTCAGTTTCCTACGTATATGGTTTCCACCAGCGCGGAACGTTGATGTCTAACAAAACAAGGCTACAATCCCTTCAATTCACTGGTATTTGTGAACCTTTTTCATGTACAGAATAAGTTTATGTTTTATCCCTATCGAAATGAAATAATAACACCCGTGAAAAATAGCGGTCAAAGTACACTTGATGCATAGAGTCTTGATCGACCTTATCTCCCAGATAAGTGGAAAATATTTTACCAGTCTTATTCGCTGTGGCATAGTCTGCAGGCACACACTGTGGCATAGCCTACGTACATAGCATATTGATTAATCATTAAAATTTTAGCAGTACTGACTTCATTAGCGGCCTCCTGGCTGTTGTGTGTCAGTAGATCACATCAACCATGATTACACCAAGCTAAGCTACCCAGGGGCTGATAGGTCGTCATCACGAAAGAAATACATAAGCATGTGAAAGAAATTATAATAATGGGTTTTGCGAATAGGCCTATTTCTTTTGATAACTATTTCCATCATGAATTATTGTTATTATTATTATTATTGTTATTATTATTAGTAGTAGTAGTAGTAGTAGTATTGGCGTTAAGTGTTGTTAAGGGAGTACATCACAGTCGTGAAAACTAAGGAAATAGCTGAGTGATGTGGCACCTTTCCTCCGTGTGGCTGTTATCACATCGTTATCTTCATCGCTGCGACGAAGCAGAAGTGTGAGTGGTGCAGCCGGCTCACTAACGTCGTTTTATCAGCAACTGGATTCTCTGCACCAGGGTAAAGTTATGGATAATAGTAGTACACAAGGCATGGCAGCGTAAGCAGGGGATTATCTTCTAAAATACGTATGTGTGTGTAAATATGCAAACTCAAGACTGATGTGTGATCTGTGGACCATCAGGTCAAGTGTGTGATGAGCGAGGCTTCCGAGAGTGGCCTTAAATAGCAACGAATTATAAGACGGACGGGTTCAAAAGCTGCTCTCTCTCTCTCTCTCTCTCTGTGATACTGGCCCAGTAATCCTTGCTCAGGAGCGCCCCGGAAGCTACAGAAGATGCAGGGACAGCGAGAGTGTGGTCGGGTTTGGTGGTGCCTTGTGATGGCGATGGCTCCCCTGTCAGTCGCTTACAACCTGGACACTGAAGATCCTCTACTGCTGCGGCCTCCCAGTCAGACTGACATCCACTTTGGGTTCTCTCTCGCCCACTTCTTCAACGGCACCGAAAGAAGGTAAGCAGCTGCCATAGTACATTATGAATCTATTTGTAGAATATGATTTTTGTAAGGTGCAGAGCCATTTGTGGAAAATCATATGTAATTCTTATTCATAGAAACGACTGTAGAAACAAATAACATGTATAGAATTTTGTAGGTGTCAGGACATAAATCAGTTACAGTATTGATATTTCCATTTCATAAATGAAGAAAATTACTTTTTCAAGAGGCTCTCAAGTATTCGCATCTCATAAAATGGGAGACTTGCGTAGGGTGTGTGTGTGTGTACACATGTAGGAGTAGAGACATGACTCATAAAGAAAAGGCCAAGAGATGAGGTGATACAGTAAAACTGTTTCCCGCAAAACACAGTAATCACTCACTAGTAGGTATTACACACATGCATAATTTGTATCAATATGTGATTTGTATTTGTCAACATTTTATGATATCTCACACCAGGGTCTCTGAGATGGGGGTCCAGAGGGTACATCGTACCCGGGCCTGGGGGTCCGAAAGGGGGCCCGGGAATTTCCTGGGATCTCAGAAAATGCAGAAAATCAACAGAGCGCTCCATTCCACACCTCTCTCATCTTCCATACCCTTTTTGGCCTTACAGCTCATGGCATAAAACCGTAGTGGATAAAAACAGGATGCCTTATGGTCAAGGGGAGGGGGCCCGAAAGAAACTTTTTACCCCCTATTAAACTTCCTTTCAGGGGGCCTGTCTAACACCTTTTCAAATACACTGTAGGGATTTTCCAGTTACTATCGTTCCAACAGTACACCAGCTTCTGCATACCGAACACTTTCTTCTTCTTGTCGACTATCGAAAGGGACAGTCGGCACACTTGGGAAGTGTCGTTACACACGCCTTAACAGCCAACGTAAGGGGGGACCACTCAGCTTGTCTTCCGTAACTTTGGCCGGAGAATAGTAACAGTGATGGCTAAAAGTTGATGTGTAAAGTTTTGTATGGCAGATATTGAACAGTATACAGTATTGAGCTCTTAATTAAATCCTAGTTACGCTAACGTGAGTGAAAAGATACTTTGGTTACCGGCTAACAAGCGTGAGGATGAAAAGTAGCTATGGATACCCAGATCTTACTACCATTACGTTTGCTCATAACATTTCAAAGGTTAGGCAATAAAAAGTCTCAGTAAAAAATCTTCCCCTCGCCCATATTTACAATGTTAATATGCGCTTGTCACAGTTCCATTCCTCCTGATGGCAATCCACGCTGCATGATCCTCCTCTGTAACTCCCCAGGAAGGTTTGACAAGGGACGCAAAAACACGTGTTCTGATTTTAATACTTGTTAATGAAACACAGTTCGGACCCATCCAAAAGTAAAAGAGTTATGGGCCTCCAATGATTGGTCATTTTTGCTCGTTTTTGTGTACTGCAATCCTGAAAACTACTAACGAAATGGAAAGGGTAAGATGATGATACCGTTGAAACATTCATTTATATATTATACTTTGTATGCACTTATTGGAATTCATATATTAATTGTATATTTAGAGTTAATTAGATTTTATTCTTGTTACCGTGATTGGAGGTAGTGACAGGTGTTTGGATAAGAATCCTCAAGCCATCTTGAAACATGTAGGTATGGGGAAAGAATACTCTTCCATGCCAATAAATGTAAGCCTTTTTTCTGTCTTACGCCATCCTCACCCTCTAAAACGATTGAAATTGTCGTAAGTCATCGTTTTTATGCTTTACTGGTGAGAAATTAAAACGCTCAAGAATGTAAGCAAAGACGAAAAACTTTTTGGACTTTGGTCATTTTTTTCCCCTTTTGAGCGAAAACGAGGCGCCATTGCTAAAGACATGACGGCGTGCCGCCTGGAACTGTAACTACCTGTTAGAGGAAGCGCAAACTTTTAGCTTTTTTCATTTTTGGACCTTCGACTTTGTCCTCCATGAGGCTTACTTCACTCACTTTTTTTTTCTCTTACTAAACGTCTGACCCTAAGACGGTTGCATTCCAGAAACTTACCTATCTTAGCAACTAAGCATACCTGAGACCCCTTATCCTTGCAACTCGCAGTGTTTGAGACTCGTGTTTCCCCTTACCCTGATATTTACCTTCATCTCTGAGCCTTGACTTTCATCCCTTAGGTTACTGGTGGGAGCTCCAAGAGCAAACACTACCCAGAATGTCAAGAGGCCAGGCGCACTCTACTCTTGCAGTCTTGATGGTAACACGCCTGACTGCAGACAGCTGCCAGTAAAACAAAAGGACAAATACAAACCATGGATCACAGATGATATTAAGGATGATCAAGGTCTTGGATATTCTGTTGCTTCTGATGGCAACAGAAGTATTATAGTGAGTCAGAGATGACTGTGCAAGTTGAAGCTTGCATTAGAGTGATGTGAAAAGGCTGAATTTCAGTAATCATTTTAGAGTTATGGAAATTCTTTTTTCATGTGCCAACTGCCAGCTGCTAAAACGCATTAAGTTCATAGCCAATATATTGTGTCGCCCTTTTATTTGATATTATTAAGGACAATCTATTTAGTTATTGTGTTTGTGTCCTTATAGAATATACTCATTTTTCAGTATAAACGTGTGAATGGTTCACAGTAGGATTCTTTTTTTTTTCATGTGACTACACACAGTTCTGTATGTAAGGTATTATGCTGTCACCCATGCATCAACCTGTGGATACAGTATTATTAGCATGATAGCTCAAGAACACCACATTGTAGAAACTTCAAACTTTCACTTTTGGTAACCCCCTGTGAAAGTGAATTGATTAAATTCTGGGGAATAAATTAGAATATTGATTAGGAAAAATAATTCTTTTGATAGTGCTATAGCTCATGAGTGCTGAGTTTGTTTAGTAAAGCTGGTAATGAGTATGGCAGTGGTGATTTAGAGGGTGGTGGCATTCACATAAAATCAGACTGGGGAGGAACAGTGTGGCTTCAGGAATGGTTGAGAATGCATGGATCAAATACATGCTTTGAAGGACCTGTATGAGAAATACTTATGGAAAGAAGATTTATCTGTAGTAATTATGATTTTGGAGAGTGTATGAGAGTTAATAGAAATGCTTTGTGGAAGGTGTTATTACCAAGAGAGTAATGTATGTGTTTAAGTATGAACAGAAGAGGGTGAGTTGTTCAAGGTGAAGGTTAATCTGTAGCATGGATGTGTGATGTCACCATGGCTGTTTAATCTTCTTATGGAGAGGGTGATGAGGGAGGTTAAATGGAGGGGCCTTGGAGACAGGGCTGGGTCTGCAGCATGCAAGGGCCTTGGAGGTACGGTTGGGTCTGCCATCTGTTGAGGTTGGGGACCTGGGAAGTGAGTTAGTTGCTGTTTGTTAATTCCACAGCTCTGGTGTCAAACTCAAGTGAGAAACTGTATAAGCTGGTGTCTGAGTTTTGGAGAATGTGTGAGAAGAGTAAGTTGAGAGTTAATGTGAATATTGGCCTCTCTGGTGTTGTGGTTTGCATTACTGATCATGGCACATGCGCAGGCCCGCTAGGAAATCTGTCCTGCATTCGTTCAAATCCTGTGCGTGGCAGTCAGCCTGCAGTTCACCCAACTGTTTGACCCCTTCTCAGGACTGATCTGTGTATATATAGTACTTGAATGAGATGGCATTGATTTAGCAATTTACTTTGGTGTAGTGTCAGCTAACATAAAGATGAATAACACTAAGATTATTAAGTTTAGTAGGGGAAAGAGACATGTTGGTTGGAGTTTGTTTTAGTGGAGAAAACTTGAAGGAAGTGAAATGTTTTAGATACCTGTGAGTGGACATGGCTGTGGAAACCATGGGGGCTGAAGTTAGACATTGAGTATGTAAGGGGACTTAAGTCCTTGGTGCACAAGGTTTGCACAGATAGAGAGGTCACTGTCAGAAGGGCACAGATGGGTACGTTTGATGGTATAGCAGTCCCAACTGTGTTATATGGATGCAAGGCATAGACCATTGATGGATAAGTATGGAAGAGGATGGATGTGTTGGAAGTAAAATGCTTGACGGTAATATTTGGTGTGAGGAGGGTTGATTGGGTTTGAAGTGGTAGGGTAAGAGACAGGTTTGGCGATAAGATTACAGTGGAGAGAACTGAAATGGATTGGAGACATGGAGAGGATGAGTGAGGAGAAACAGACTAAAATGGTATATGTGCCAGAGATGGAGGGGATAAGAAGAAGACTAAGGACTAGATAGGAGGGTAGTGTGAAAAATGCTTTGGGAAGATGAGGTCTGAAAATGCAGGAGGGATGAGGCATGTATGGGAAAGAGTAGATCAGGTCAGTTTGGTGCTCAGGAAGTGATTTGCAGTCAGTGTAATGTACTAGGGCGTGTGAAGTGGTAAAGGGCAACCACAAAGAGATCTGTGGGGCTTGGTTGTGGATAGGGTACAAGTACCTCTCAATTTATGTCATAGTTACATTCTTGAAATTGGTTCCATTAATCAAAACTAGATGAATCACATCATGTAAGTAATGGAGTAGCTTCATAGTTGCAGGAGCCCCTGAAGAAGGGATCTTGGGTTTTTATATGTAGGGTAATAAGAAAACTCGAGATGTTGATTATTGATCACATATATTTATACCACTTTCATGTGATGGAATACTGTATATGCCTTTATAAAACTGTAATGTGGGTTGTATTCAATTTGTTTTACAGGAACTAAGGTGTTTGAAGGTGCTGCATAACCCACTTTCTATATATAAAGAAATAGTGACTAAAATATTAAGATATGAAGCTATTATTCATTTTTGCTTTAGAACCAAGAAATCATTATCTCTACTTATGCTGGTATATTGCAGGCTTGTGCCCCTCGCTGGCATATCTTCTTAGAGATTAGAAGTGGAAAGAGGGACTTGCCCTTTGGTATGTGTTTTGCTGCTAAGGCACCTGATTATGAGTTCGAGGCTTTCTCTCCACCTACCATTACATCAGGTATGTTTTGATTTCTTTTAATCAGCTCCTAAGGCATTTTGAAATCTTAAGTATTTTCCATTTTCAGTTGGACATCATTTT
>JAUUDW010384620.1:0-12961 GCA_032361385.1 Panulirus guttatus
GAGAGAGAGAGAGAGAGAGAGAGAGAGACAGAGAGAGAGAGAGAGAGAGAGAGAGAGAGAGAGAGAGAGAGAGAGATCTATTTGTATGGCACATGGAAGGAGCTCTTCACTTGCAAGTGTGTGTGTGTGTGTGTGTGTGTGTGTAACTAAGTGTATGCACCAGTGAGTGTATTTGCTAGTGAGTGAGTGGGTGAACGAGTGAGAGTGTTACTGATGGAAAGTGAGAGTGAAATAGTGCGTGTATCTAGTTATCTATTGTAATTACCTAAGTGTGCAGCACGAGGGGGGAGAGAGTTCTGCACCCGTGGGACCTCGTCTTCTGAACTTTCTGTCCCATCTAGTAGCCTTTTAAACCTTCCTAAACTACCATCATTCCCTCGTTACGTAGTTTGTTCCAGCCATCCACGACCCTAACACCAAATGGTACCAGTAAGTCTTAACATCCTTTTTCACTCGACTGTTTGATACGGCCTCTGGTTACGCCGGTGATGCAGTCGCTTTAAGAAGTGTCCCCAGTCAGTATCATCCGGCTGATTTAAAGCCTTGAAGGCTATTTGTTATCAGGTCCCCGTATCTGACTCCTCTCCACCATGCATCCCTCAGCCTATCACTGGTGCTCAGTTCTCGTTATTCATGCACCCGTCTTAGTTCCTCTCCTATGTGCCCTTTCAGTCAGGTCATTGAGCTTCTCTAGCTGCGGTGACAAGACTTGTAAGGCATAATCCAGTTCTTGTGTGGTATATGTGTCGGATAATTCTACGAACATGTCCTCGCCCATGTAAATGAATGTGATTCTTATATTTACCAGCAGACAGTTTTCCTTTTTCACAGTTCTCCTAATAAGTAGCTTTGGGTACAGGTTAGGCATAGTTATATTTCAAACACACATTCTCGTAATTTATTTCCCACTTGGTAATAAGTTTTTTCTTTTTCACTGTCCCATCTTTATACCTTGTACTTAATTGGATTGAATCTTAACGTCCATTTATCTGTCCAAGTTTGCAGCATGTCCGGGTCCTCCTGTAGGCTGATGCAAATATCGTTCTTTATTTCTCTTATGACCTGGGCCTCGTCCGCAAACATGTTTAGATTCGATTCCGGTCCATCAGGCAAGTCATTTACATACACCAAGAACAGAAGTGGGCCCGAGACTGAGCCCTATAGCATGCCACAAGTTACCACAGTCACTTCGAGGATGCGCCTGTTACTTGTGTTCTTTGCTCCTTTCCAGTAAGGTAATCTTGTGTCTGCTGAGGGAGCCCACCCCTCATTCCTGCCTGCAGTCCTAGCTTGTCAGTGGATCCCCGATGGAGTATAGTGCCAAAGGCTTTCTGGCAGTCCAAGAACACATAGTGAACCCATCCATGTCTTTGATCCAAAATGGAGCTCACTGTCATGGAACTCTAGATGACTGGTTATTCGTGTCCTCCCTTCCCTGAAGCCATATTGCCTCCCAGTTACAAAGTTTCTCCTTTCTAGATAGTCATTCCTTTACTTTCTTTTCATCTTTTCCAGTGTTTTACACACCACACTTGTTAGTGAGACTGGCCTGTAGTGTGTGTGTGTAATTATCTGTTTTTAATTACTTATTTGTACTATACTGGGAGGGAGGTTTACGCTCATGAGGCCCCACTTTGTGTGTGTGTGTGTATGTGTGTGTGTTAGTGTGTGATTGCTGTTTATAATTACTCTTTGTTTGCTACAGGAAGAAAGTTTTACGCACTGGCGTAGGTAGACCTCTGCGCCTCTATGCACGCACTTATGTGGACTCACGCACACACTCGAGCAGAGGCGCACCTTTACGCCCTCTATGGACGAACTCAAGCACATACGGAAATGGGAGGGAGCCCCCGTAGTATCTGCATACAAAAAAAAGATGATGGGGAAGTAGCCCTGAATTATTGGCTTGTATCCCTAACGAGCATTTAGCAAACAGAGGAGTACCTGACCGGCATAAGCTACTGAAGTAGATCTTTTGTGACGTAGTTAATGGATTTGTTTTATTTCTGACGAGTCGGGACCTTCAAGTGGCAAAGAGATGGATGTGTTGATTGCATATTCTTGGAATACTAGAAGGTCTTTGATCCCATCCGGCACAGAGGACTGACGGTGTGTCTAAACATCCCAGCTGGGGTCAAGGAAGACTGCTCACAGACGAACAGCTGCCTCACTGAGAGGGAACAGGGAACGCACGTCTTTGGAAGCCTTCCCAAACTGGGTTAGGATAACAAGTGGGGTCCCACAGGGGCCTCAGTGCTGGGGCACTTGCTGTTTGGATCTTTGGAAATGTTTAGCCAAAAGAGGTAGATTCTTACGTAATTGTTAGCTGATGATGCTGGAATTTTGAAAGAAGTGCGAAGTAAAAGGGACTGCGATATATTGTAAAGGAGCCTTGGACAAGATGCAACGGTGGTTGGTAAAATGACGCGAAATTCAATCCTGGAAAGTGTAAGGTCACGAAGATGGATACCAGTGGAAATGAATTGCAAGGGTCAAGCTGTGAGAGCTAACATCACGTCGAACTCGTCATAATAACTGCTTATGAATTTCCAAGAGGCCATAACGACGTTAACATAGAACGGTTCCTTGAAAGTAGGATTAGTCTCCAGAACAAGAGGACACGACTGGAAGTTAAGAAGGGACGTGAGAAAACTTTTCTTCAGCAACAGAGTTTTGTCTCGTGGAAGAAGCTGAGCGGGCGGGAGGTAAATGCATCCGCAGTTACAGAATTCGGGAAGAATATATTACAAGGGAACCGGAACACAGGACTGGTCCCCACGGGTGTGAAGCTCCTTACCTGTGTGCACAGTAGGTCATTACACACTAGCATCTCTACACCCCTGTAGACACACTCACGTAAAAATTGTTGTTGTTGTTGTTTTGGGAGTGGCAGTAGTTTATCAGTAGTAGTAGTAGTTGTGGTAGAAGGTATAGTAATAGTAGTTCTAGTAAAAGTAGTAGCAGTGGTAGGGAAGACTGAGTAAAGATGTGTTGATGAGCAGAAGGATAGCAGGAGGGGAAAGTCGGCAAAAGATAGAAGGAAAGAAAGAGGTGTACACATGGTGGGCAGGTCGCCCTGCTCGTTGTGGATCTGTCTTGCTGGCTGAATAATTTCTTGGCTTCAGTTTTGGAGGGAGTTCTCTCAGGTCCGTATGCTATTCTCAGAGTAGTCCCATCTTTTCATTTTTTATACATACACATATACAAATATATACACGCCTCGAATGGATAAAACTAAAGCATACGTAGCGAAAAAGTCTTTTCCCATTTTTGTTTTGTTAATTATACTTCATTATTCCAGTTCTTCATTTTCATCTTTTTCATCATTGTCCCGTAGTATTTTCTATCAATAAACTGCTATTGTGAATTTTAATTTGTTTACATAATTTCCCGGACTGTGATTGTCACATGATAAAAAATAGCGCATTTTCATGTTTTTAATTGAAAATGTCGATGAAAATTAAGGATTGGTATTTGTAGGTGATAAATAGTGTATAAATAATGAACTCTTTCACAGATGTTGAATAGTTCCTGAGGTATTCAGTAACCTGAATGTCATACGTGTGTACATATGTTTACCAGAATCTTGTTTCCAGTGAAGTTTGTTTATACAACTGTTTTATTCGGATTTTGAGAATTTATTCTGCAATAGATTTGAGTAAAAGAATTATCAGTTTTCTTTTATTATGAAAAACAAGACCGAGAAAATACCAAAAAACGGTGTCAAACAGCTAACTTCTCGTTTTCTTTGTTCATAGTCAATATAGCTTCAAGGAAGTTGAAGTAATTTCCCGTTTCTTATTCTAGGTAAGTCGTTACTCAGGAGGACTGCGAGGGGATACTCACACTTACCTAGACGTTGTCGGTAGAGCCAGCGAGCTAAAGGTAAGTAGATACGTTTGTCAGTACGTTTGTAAGTCAGTGACTTGACTGATGTAGGAAATCCGCATCTCTTTTTTATTTTCATGTACACTGAGTTAGTCAAGCCTCCAGTCAGTGGAAGGGATGAGACTACAGGCAGTCCCTGCTACCCTTATGATGCTCCTGAAGCACCCAGGAAGCTGGCCACGTCCACCGGTCAGGACCACAGGTCACAAAGCGTTGTCATGTGTGCGTCTATGTGCGGAAATTGCAGGGCAGTTGAGTAGTAAGTGCACGTTGTCATCTTTATTGCAGTTGCATCGTGTGAATGAAAGGTTTTGGGATATGTTGAAGCGGTATATGTAGTGTTGTAGTGATGGGTGGAGTCCAAATCGTAAGCGGGAAAGTGTGACCCGTGTTTGTCTGGGGAGTGTGGTTTCTAATAGGTTTTTGTTATATATAAATATTATTCTTTTACTGCTTGATTTCTTGAGGTAGTTTAACCTCAGCTCCTGTGGCTACACTACCATTGCTGAAGGCTGAGCCTTCGTTCAGATGAAGTCCAGAGATGGAAACCCGGAGATTTATTAACCTCTAATTACTTGGAGTTTAGATGTAGGAATCATTGTCAAGTGTTGCACGGGAAAGCCTAGATAGGTTATAGGCTGCTTAGGGTACATTAGCTAGATGAATATCCATATTTCTGATGAACATGTATGAGGTAAGCCGGTAATGGTCACCACACTGGATGATGAGAAACAGCGCTTTAGACAGGGAGGCACAGATGAGACAGGACATTTTATTCAATGAGGCAGAAGTGAAAAGGATAAGACCGAACACACAATGTTGTTTGTAATGTCTCGAGTAGTCGTTTTGCACGACGTCTCGGTGTTGAGCCGGCGGTCAGGTGACGGTACCGTGTCGTCTGCTCGTGTTGTTGTCGTCCGCCGATGTGGTGTCGTTCGTTGATGTAGTCCCCTGATGTCGTACTGTGAATCACACGACCCCCAGTGTGTGGTCAGCCATGCGACCCATGCGACGTGCGAAGTGGGGATGGGAAGGTTAGTAAAGCCTAGGCGATGAACATGGACACGGGTTTACAGGGAGAGGCAGCTGTAATGATCAAACGCTCGTGGAGAAACTTGTAGATTATAGACCTGCTGTATCTCGCTGCGTATGATAGATAATACAATCTAAATCGCCGGCTAGAAGTTGTGCTAGAAATTGAATATGAATAACTTCAAAAGAAGATAACAGAAAATAGAGAAACAGAGGTGTGAAATTGCCAAAGGTAATTACTTGACAATAATGATAATGATAGTTAGCTCAGTATAGTGCTCACCGTAGGATATATGAGAGAGAGAGAGAGAGAGAGAGAGAGAGAGAAATTGACTCGCGTTGCTCTATCCAGATCCTCACTACTGCTGGATATGTCTCATCTTACCCCCAATACCTCATCATCTCACCTCTCGTCCCTCATTTTCAAGACGTACACCTTCCTCATGGAGACGTAACTCCTCATGTAGCCTCCTCATGTCCAGTCTCCTCACTCTATTTCCTCATTACCTATTGGTCATCTCCTTCAAGAGATTGTAGTTTCCTCCAGCAGCCAAAATTATCCCAAGGTTCAGAACCGCATATGACCCTACCAGACCCCATGTCCTTGTTCTCCACAATCTCACTGACACGCATGCTGAACCCATCTTTACATCAGCAAGTGGCAAGACGGGCTGATATATAAGGTCGTCGTCGTCCGATGAATTTCAGTGGTGTTTCTGAAGTGGTCAGTGGAGGATGGTATTTGCGCACCGCAGAGCCAGATGGCAAACGTATGGCTAAAGTTTCTTTTGGATCTGGAAGATAGGGTGGGACTTCTTTAGCAAGACCATGTGGTGAGGTGTCCGTTAACTACTGCTATATACATCAAGGGAGGGAGTGGATGGGACAGGTAAGACTCTCTTGTTTTATTACATGGGAGGGAAGGTCAACCACTATTATGTATGTCGTGGGAGAAAATGGGGAGGGCAGGCCAACCTCTCTTGTCTATATGATGAGAGGAAAGGATCAGCCACTGTTACAAATACCACAAGGGGTCTGATCAATTCCAGTGGGTGGTGGAGTGGTGGGTGTGAGTGGCAGTGTGGGCCAGTACTTCCTCCCTGTGAGTAACCGTGACTGAGTTACAGCCTCAGAATATAAAGTCACACGCTCACACATAGTCAACAAACGGAAGACGCGTACATGGGCACCAAAACACACACACACACACACAAACACACACACACACACACACACACACACACACGTACGTATATTTACACACACTTGAAGACAACCCACACATCATGTAACCACAACGCAGGGCCGGGCCTGGGAGAGGGAACCTACAAGATGTTATCACTTACAGACACATTACAGATAACTTGATATGAACACATTAGAGATAACATGATATGAACACATTAAAGATAACTTGATATGAAAATGAAGATGGTATCACGTAAGAAAAATTAACGTATTCTAAATGATGTAATTTATTATTAAAGTTATTTATTCTGAGGCGAGTCCCCGGCTCTCGAGTCGCATCCCTGGCTTTCTGGAGAGAGTCTCAGTCGCTCTGAGACGAGTCCTCGATGCTCTGGGGTGAGTCCCCGGCGCTCAGAGTCGATCTCCGGTGGTCTGAGACGAGTCCGCGGTGCTCTGGAATGAGTCTCCGGCTCTCTGATTCGAGAGTTCCCTGAGCTCTGATTCGAGTCCCTGGCGCTGCATAGATGAACTGATAAATCCTGTCCTTTGTTGGTGTGTGTGTCTGTGTGTCTCACTGTCCACGATGTGTCTTATACCTTCCTCCCAGGTATGTGTGTGTGTGTGTATGTCTCATTTTCCTCTGGGATGTGTGTATGTCTCTCACACCTCCCCATAAACTGTGGTATGTGTGTGTGTGTGTGTCTCGCACACCTCCTCCCCATACACTTTGCCACACATAAACCCTGTGTTGACTGCCCTACATGTTACATATCCTGGTTGGCCATAGGGTCCCTATCTTTACCTCCCTATGAACCAGGTCGTGGATGTCCTCCAGATGACGACCTCCCTCCCAGTGTGTCGTCCTTTCAACAGGAGCTTCCCGTCTCCTCCTCCGTGATCCGCCCGGCATATGTATGGTGGAGGAACAGAGGTGACGGGCCCCTGGGGAACCATACTGTCTCTCGGACAGATGGCTTGACGACCTGCTATGGTTGTGTCCAGGGCTCGACAGTAGGCAGTGGCCGAGTGTAGTGTACTCTCTTGGTGTTTCAGGGAAGCCTGAACTTTAACATTCATAAGTCAGGAGGGGAGTACTTCCCTGGGCAGCTGCTGTCGACACTTTACGAACACATGGGGTGTGTAAGGTGGTTCTTCCTGGCATCGCTACAACGCTCTTAAGAGCCTGGTCGTAACCTCTCGTCACTATAACATATAACCCTGACCAAACGAGTTCCAGTATTTCATTCATATTTACAGGTATTCATGTTTTCCAGGACTCGTGTAATCAGTCTTCATTTACGAAGCTGTTCCGTGAAGACAGAAAGAATGGATGACAATATTTGACATTTTCCTTCCATTATTTCCGACTTTGAAGTGTCCACCGGTTCCCGTGGTTGATGTGGGCCCCGGTACCCGTTACGGATGCCTCTGTAAAGAGAAAACAACGAAATAAGTAAAAGAGAATAAAATGAAAAATCGTGTAAATAATAAATGCATTTGAGAGACTTGTACCGGTTATCACTCCTTCATTTCTGCTCGGTATAATTGCAGAGCTGTTGTTCGTATAGCGAAGCTTGCGTTTCATAAAGATAGAGAGTTTGGGGACATAAGGTCCTGGATAGAGGAAAAGTCCCTGTATCAGCATGTCACTCAACACCCTAGAGTAAGAGGGACAGCACAAGCAACAGTACTTGGTCTTTTTTTTTATATGTAATTAACCTGGAAAGTGAAAATGTATAATATGAAACACCAGCTAAAAAAGGTGAACATGTAATGCTTGAATCACATTTCATGGTTAATGAGCACATAAAATGATCAGAAAGGAGACTGGACTCAAATATCTAAACAGCTTCTTTGAGATCATACACCTGGAAGTAGAGTTCCGTAAACGAAAAATGCAGACCATCATTATGGAAGGATCTGTGAGTTCTGCAATGACTATTGGCTGCAGATAGAGAGGAAAGATAAAACATGAGAGAGAGAGAGAGAGAGAGAGAGAGAGAGAGAGAGAGAGAGAGAGAGAGAGAGAGAGGGAGAGAGAGAGAGAGAGAGAGAGAGAATTCGATAATAAATGTCAAAAAGTAGAACATAGGGATGTAGAGAGAGAGAGAGAGAGAGAGAGTTCGATAACAAATGTCAAAAAGTAGGACATAGGGATGTACTGTAGAAGAGATACAGTAGAAGAACAGCTAGTCAGCATTTGCAAGATACAAGAGAGCATAGGATAAGTACAGCAAGATAAGAGAGGATGAGCAAAAAGACTTTGCAAAGAATATTGTGAACAAAGCCAAAAGACAATCTAAGATATTTTCGTAGACTTATCAGGAAAAGATCGTAGGTTAAAGAACAGCTAATCAGACTAAGAAACTCAGAGTGAAGACCTATAGAAAATGAAAAGATATACGAAGAGCAGAAGTCTTTTCTTATTGGAAGACATTATAACCCCAACACATCTGAGATGGAATAGGGAAGAGGTCTTAGATAGTACTGAACTTGCGAGAACATTGGCCTCCTTCTTCCGACACAGTCTAAGTGCCTCCTTCTCTTGACCTGAAGTCCATTGGGATCCTTAAAGGTTCTTATCACGGACTCCATGGACTTCCTCGTCTTAACACGATCCAAGTTGCATGGCTCTAATGAAGCCTCTCCGTCTGTCCTGAAGTACTTTTCCAAAAATAGGGGCGTGGATGAGTGGAATAAAGTGTGATGAAACTGTGAAAGCAGGCAGTATGCATTTATTCAAAAGCTTATATAACAAAGTTGAAGAAACGGGGCTTCAAAAGTATGGAAGTCCCTCCAATGTAATAAGAAGTAGATATGTATTTACACCTACTTTCATGACTTAGCATTCGAGCATCTAAGAACTGTAAGCAACTGTTTTTTTAAGATATCCGCTACAGATTAAACTACAAAAAAGTATGGCTGTAAGTAACGGAGGAGAGTGGTACTTATAGAGCCCTGGCTCTATGTTTCTCTCGGTCAGATAGAACCAGAAAAGAGGTAAACATTGGTAGATTTTAGTGAGAATCATATAAGGCGTTCCAGTTGAGAGACGCCCGTTGAGCGGCTGATGAGCGTTTCCACAGGACTTTTCAGTAGCTACTTTTTGTTGATCCCAGGATACTGAGTCGCACAGCAGAAGGATAGGAAAACACCAGTGATCAAGATTTCATGGAAAAACAAGTGAAAGAAAGGAAGGGAAAAAGAGTACATATACAGAAAATATATATTTGCTTAATGCCGAGGAAGCAACTGATGGCAGTCACCCGACCACAGCGACGTTGCCAACATAAAAATAACATTTTTTTTTTCTAGTTTCTCCATGACTCTACCAGTGCGTTAAATTAGCAGGACTTCAGAGGGCAGAATTACGGGTAAAGATTTTTGGATTGCCTTACAGTCGTTATGTAAACTGACTTAAAAATGAAAACGATCAGGATGTGATATCGATGGACAATGAAGTAAGGTACTGTTGAGGAAATTTTGCCCTAGAAAAGGAAATTGATTCGGCATATGTTGTACTAAGAATTTTGACCAGCCACACTCAGTGGAGGCTCAGTGAGCGAAGTCATGAAAGAGCGCAGAGAAAGGATGAACTGAGATGATGTAGCTAGGAACATCAAGAATGCCTTGTAAGAGGAGAAAATGTTTGTAAGTCATTCAGAAATGCAAGTGAAAGAAACGTGAAGGAGGTTAAGTGGGGAAACTAGAGAAATGAATCGAAAGCCACAGCTGTAAGCCTGAAATTCTTAAAAGGAAATCAGGAGAGAGAGAGAAAGTACTTACGATCACGTAAGACGGAATTTTGGTAAATGTAGAAGGCTAGGCCACAGCGCTCAGCGCGGGAAAATGTAGAGTTGCGAAGAACGGTTCGAGTGATTTAAGTGTTGTCATGTGTTACACATAATATCGAGAGACTGTGTTTATGGGCTGAAAACCAACGGCTCACGCGTGAGTAAGACAGAAAGGAAAGACAGCTGCTTGGGCCAAAGAAGCGACTTTTGAAAGCCACCGAAGAGCAAATGTCACTAACCCTGTCTATACCCAAGCAAACAGTACCGATGAAAATATTACCGGACCACTCCAAGAACCCCTGACGAAGACACGATGATCCTCCCCACACTGGCCAGACATTATGTAATTGATATTGATATTGTGTTGAAGGAATATCCTAATTTCCTTAGACTTTAGTAAACCCCTTTCTTATGTACTCGAGACACTTGCCAGATGCTACTGGTGACATTGTACAGGAGTACCTAGTGACAGTACTAGGATCCCGATACCTCTATCAAGGAATAAAGTATTGAAACTGAACTGAACTGAACTAATATAAATCTCTGGTTGGTGGCTGCCTCCCGCCAAAAGAGGGAACAAAAGGATGCAAGAAAGTATATGTATCACTAGATAGATACTGAAATACTCAAAGAGACGGGTCAGGAAAGGTCGAACCGAATGACCACGTATAGCCCAGCGAAGAGAAGTTGCTAAACCTTAGACAGTGAAAAAACTGAAAAGAGAAATCATGGAGAAAAACACACTTTATCAAAGAGGATGATAAGGCAACGTTTGATAGGGAGGATATTAAAGAAAGAAAAAAGACCAAGGGAGGTGCAAGTAAGAAGTAAATACCAACTAGAAAGCGAAAACCTAAGGAAACAGAGAGACCAGAGATCAGTTCACCTGCAATATTGAGATAAATTGACCAGGTATTATCATACAGTGAGAGAGCAGGACTAAATCCTGCTATTTCTTAATGTAGATGGATAAATGGCTAATAGCAAAGAACTGAATCTTAAGAGACTGGAAAGTGAGAATCAAATATCTTTGGAGATACTTAAACGAATATTGATAACGAGAGGGACTTAAATTTGATTCGTCTTTAAGGACTTATAATAACAAGGAAGGAAAGAAAAGACAAAATAAGATTTTAACCTTCCTACTAAGAGAAGACCCAAAGCTTTAGGAAATATTAGTGAACCGCAGTCTTTCGAAACATAACTGTATTTGACAAGAACATTTACTGGAAAAGAAAAGATGCATGCTTGTTTTCATAACATTCCGTTTTCTGATATCTAATAACAGTAATCACAACCAGGATAATGCAGGAAGGGAGACGAAGATGTACTCGAATAAGGAAGAATGGTAATAGTGATTTTGCTTTTTTTACCCAAAAGGATAACGAATTGAACATATGGGAAAAGAATAATGAAAAAAACATATGCTAAGAATGTGTTCAGGGAAATCTCCTGTGCCAGCATGTCACTGTGCACATTACAGTCAGAGTGACTAATACGCTATCATCACTATATCTCTAATTCACACACACTTGTTTAGACACGGAAAAAAATGAATATATGGCTGATGAAGAATAACTATGGAATCGGAGGAAAATAAACTCAAAGAAAACACAGAACAAAACAGTTTTCTAGAAATAAGAATCAAGAAGAAAATCCTACACTCTGAGTATAAAACAGTGCTACTGGAAGTTCTGAGATATCTATAACGAGGGATTCTGTAAATAGGTACAAAAAGGTCTGAGAGACTGGGTCAAAGAAGAGGTAGATATGATTCAACAAAGTGTGCTATATTTGAATGGTATAAGGCAGAAAGATGTCTGTATGGTATAGTAAAGGAAGAAAGAGCAGAAGTTTTTTGAAAAAGAAAATGCGGACAAATCATATGCTTATCTGAAACTACTCAATAAAATTTCTAGGAACAAACTGTCAGTGAAAGGACAAAAAAGCAGACTACAAACCTAGAAATGCTGTCAAAGCAGAAGAGGGTATGTATGAATGGCTAAATGCTTAGCTGTATAGTTGGTTCAGACTAGAGAACACACTACTTCACACTACCGACGGTTGGGAGAGACCTTGTAAGGTATCTATGATAACTAAATGAGATAGAAAACTGTTGAATGATCTCAAACTACACAAAGCCACTTAACATGCTGTTCGGGGAAAAAATATAAAATCAGTGCCAAGGATGTGGAAGACAGCAAAGCTCGTGTTCATTTTCAGGAAAGGAGATAGGGGAAGAGGCAAGCAAAGTCTGCAAAACCCTGAAATTGATGTTCATGAAGCAAATGGATTAATACTGTGAAAAATGAGATAATGTACATGTGAGAGGCAAAAGGGATTTTATACAAAAGATGTTATGCATGATAACTAAGTCCCCCCAAAAAGGTATGAAAGGATGGACCGTGCGTGATTCGAAATCATCAGGAGAAATTAAACAGTCTCCATAAATCTGTAAACGAAATTGATTTCTAAACTGGAAGAATAGGGAAATTCTTTGTCAGATCAACATTACTTACGCGAGGGAACCGAAAGGACACATGTCAGTAATGCCTTTTCTACCTGGGTTAGAGCTGGTAATGGTGTCTTTTAGGGCTCAGTGTTGGGGCCATCATTATCCTTGACCTATTTATATGACTTGACAAAGAACATTAATGACACTTGAACATGTCTGCTGGTGCATTCTGTAATTACAAGAGCTGTAAAGAATGTTTAGCAAAGCGAGAACCTACTGAGAGGCCTAAGATAGTTCTACATCTAATCAGGATCATGACTCATGAACCTCTGCCAGACCAAATCTAAACTGATTCAGATGAAGCAGAAAGAGAAGGTCAGGCTGTGACTGAAAGCTTGTAGGAGGTAAGTTACATGAATGTGTGAAAGGAAGTTGTGGATTGACATAATGCCCAGAATGCCACCACAGCATCTTGTCGGAGTATTGTTAAGAGAGTGAATTATTTATTAGTTAATGGAGAAAGAGAAGCTCATAAAGATAGTTACAGTGTATATAAGATCAACATTAGGTCCCTCCTAAGATAAGGGTATTAACCTCTAGGGAA
>JAUUDW010384953.1:0-11151 GCA_032361385.1 Panulirus guttatus
CAGATTGCATTCTGATGTTTCTGGCTTCCACATGGGCAATATGAAGTACGGAGGTTGAATACATGATAAGATGTTCCACTTGCTCGAAGAAGTTAATGGTTAATTCATAATATGCTTTGTTATTCATTTCATCTGCTAACAGCTCTAAGGAATCTAAGGCAGTATCAATGTTACTCATACTTATCTCCAGCATGAGTCTGAGTTGGTCAACATGTTCGCCTTGCAGTAGTCCCTCGCCGGTCATACTTAGCTCCCTAAGTTCCATAATGAAGGAGAGCATCTGCCGAGCTTCAAATCGCTGGAGGTCCGATAACGCGTTCCAGCGTTCCACGATAGCTATGGAAGCTTCAACGATTTGCTCTATCTTTTGTGCACCATTGTGGGAACAGTTTTCGTAAACATCACGTCCCATTCCAATACTCATACCTCTCAAACCGTTACAGTCTTGGCTCACATCACCAGTCGTATTTCCTTCTGTTTGACCAACGGGACTTGCTGGATTCGACTCATTGTAATTATCAAAAATCTCCAAGAAGTTACTAAGTACCATGGAGGCAAAGTGGTACTTGTTCTTCTGTTCGTGTATTTGGATCCATTGCTGTGATAAGTCCATGTACAAACGGAGACTACGCGCGACGGTGGTGTTAGCTTCATATAGTTCGTTCTCCGGTTCTCGCCCTCCTCCACCTTGCGGGACGCGGGGCATCTTTCTCATCAAATCCTTCAACGTTATCAACCAGTGTCCATCAACTGCCTCACTGTTGAAGGTCCAGTACATAAGGATATCACTGATTTTGTCCCAGCTATCAAGGTGCGAGTCTTTCTCTCTTAATGGAGGTGTAACGTCTTCGGTGGATGGGCCAGAAGGGCTACTTCCGCTAGCGGTGGTCTCTGATCCTCGAGCCGACGTGGTGTTCATGTCAGCCGTGCCGGTCGAATGAGACGACAGGGGGCTCGAGTCGGCCGCGCCGGTCGAATGAGACGACAGGGGGCTCGAGTCAGCCGTGCCGGTCGAATGAGACGACAGGGTGCTCGAGTCGGCCGCGCCGGTCGAATGAGACGACAGGGGGGTCAAGTCAGCCGTGCCAGTCGAATGAGGCGACAGGGTGCTCATGCCTGGTGGGAGGTTCTCCAGCATTAGGGTTTCGACCAGGTCCTGAGCATCCCTAATCACTAGAACTCTGGTACTGGTTTTCCCGTAATCTTCCGAGGCTTTACCAGCTTTACTCAGCAAAGATCCGTAGTCCCTAATCATGGCGAGTAGTCGCTCTATCAATGAGCTGTTCACAGCTACGCTGTCGTTCACTAACTGGTTAACTTCATGCACGAAGCCGGCCATTTTATACAATATACTGAGCTGACTGCCTTCCAGATCAACCTGGGTCACCAGGAGAGTTGTATGAATATCTGCAAACAGTGGTAAGGTTACGTTCATGGAGCTCGGAGAACTCTCAGAGTCTTCTAGTTCCGCGAGACTGGAGGCCAAGTCTGCCAGTAGTCCGTCCAACTCACGAAGAAGGAAAGTAAGTTGTGAGGCGGTGATCAGTTGCAAATCTTCACCGATCATCTCAAGTGTAGAATCATGATTCATTCTGGAGAGAACCTTGCCAGTGTGGTACAAGTGAGTGGACACAAAGCCTCTGGCTTCCCGTAAGTTGGTGTCAACAGAGATAACAAGGTCGGACAGCGCCTGCAGCCCCTGAACCTCCACGTCGCCTTGGGAGCTACTGGACGCACTCATCTCGTAAGCTAATCTTCTACACGGCTCCAGCTCGCTCCTGACGATGTAAGCAAATCCCAGGGCGAACTGTCCGTAGCATCGCTCTATATCACGAATATGACTCTCTGTGTCGGAACTGCCATTGTTTGTTGCAATCCTGTGTATAGCTGCCAGAAGCATGGAGTTCACGTGATGCACATCCCTTAGTATTACGTGCGTCTCGCTGACCTGGATTGCCGATTCCAGCACGTATAAAGCTTGGCTCAGTCGGGCTGAAACACTTGACAGATTACGCACGATTTCAACAAGTTCCTCATCAATCTCCGTGCGGGTTCTGTCAAGTTCCTCGTGAAGCATTCTTGCATAGAACTGGAGTGTCATGACATCCCTATCCTCCAGGAATGACGTGTGCTCAAGAAGCTGGTCAACAATGTCCACACTCTTGTAAACAACTTCCATGAAATCCATGTCCTTGTTTGGTTTCTTGTCAAGGTTGTCGTATGGATCTTTCTCGTATGGGCTTCTGGTAACGCCCTCTGTTGTACTGGAGAAGCCGATCGTACTGGGTGTCCCGGTATCCCCTAATAGCGTCTCGGGGGAAGGTGAGGGTGTCCTTGGCCTTGGGGATGAAGTGCTGTATTCTGTCGAACTCCCGGAGTTATTTGATGTCGAGATAAAATAGTTCAGGGCTACAGTGATGCCGGCCACTGCTTCACGGGTTTTCAGGCTTGCATGTATAGCCTCCAGGGTCTGCACCATCATGGTCACGTCTTTCTGCGTGGCCATTAGTCCCTCAACCAAGTGGAGAACCTCGTACAAAGCTTCGATGCCAATACCTTGTGTGACGTTGACACTGCCGAGGTCGAAGCTCTGTAGATGGCCTCTAATGTTTCTAGGTAAAGTATGAACGTCGGTGGTAAGATTGAGCAATGAATGGAAAGCTTGAGAGACATCGTCGTCTTGTTGATACGATGTTATCTCCGTCACGGGACCGATTTCCATCGTGAGTTCATTCAGCGTTAACATCAGATCGGCAACTTCATGCTCTGCTTCGCGCAGGATCCTGGCTGATCTCTCATAGACGTATCGTTGTTTGCTGATATGTTCATACTTCGTGGCAGCTGAGCTGATGTACAGCAGGTTCGTCCTGATAGAGGATAGGTAAACAATGTCGAGGCCGAAGTCTGTCACAGCCTTTTCCACTGCGTCGGCTATTCTATTCATATATCGTATGTCTTTTCTTGTAACGGTGTACAGACCGACACGAAGATCCATCACATTCCTATGGACCATATCAATCACTGGCACCAACGTAAGACTATCAACCTCCTCCTGTGTATCGCCAGGTGGAGTTATGATCTGTAACATGTGAGAAGATGTCATCCTTACCCTCTGGTACAGCATGGATTGGCGTTTGCTTAGAAGATGGTCCGCAATGTCTTCGATCACAAAACTTAGGTCTTTGTAACCTGCGATCATCAGAGTTTCATTTACATGCAGAACTGCCCGCATGAAGGAGGAAATATTTGCTGGAAGCATTATCAATTCGCTGAAGTCAATATCTGCTGGATACGAAGTGTAATTATCTAGGGTTTGCAAGATATAGTCGACTTCGGGTATCGTAACTGTGTCTGTGAAGTTGTGTACCATCCTCGCACCACTTACGAAATAATGAAGTTGTGAGAAGTAATTGTAAAGAGAATCTATTTTCTCGTCTTCCTCATTTTCTTCCATTTCCAATGCAGCTCTCATGACCCTTCCTTCTACACTCTCCACGGCAACCATCAAGCTGGCTTCTAAATCCGTGAGCTCAGTAGGGGAGGCGTAGCCTTCTAGCAGGTCAGCAAGATCCAATAGTTGCTCGAGGTGTTCTTCCAAGATAATTATCTGATACAAATCTATTGTGCCAGATGTCAGGTGATCCACAACAGTCCCTGAGGCGTGCAGTAGCTTGACAAATTGGTCGTGTAAGGCCGGATCTTCTTCTTCAGTGCCAGAGAGAATTGATGACAAATGCTCGACCACATCAGTAAAGTTATCGAGCACTTTCAAAGCTCGATGGCTGATGTATAAATCCCCATGGTTTTGCGTCCCCGCTGTAGCAGTTTCGATCACTGAGCGAACAAGCAGATCAAAAGTGGTAACTCTGGATTCCACCAAAAAGTGACCCAGGATGGCAAGATCAGGAAGACCCTGCCCTGGCCGGGACTCACTTGTGCCCAGCAACGTAACAAGCCTTCTGAGCAGGTTGACTGAAGCCTCGTCGATCGAGGAACTCATGAAGCTCCAGTGGATGATGATATCTGTCATGGCAGCAGTAATCTCCATAGCCGTTCCTTCCACTACTCTTTCACCCTCTGATGAATTACCACCTCCATACACGAAGTCCTGGAAGGACACTTTAGCGTCCCCTAACACCACTGCCGCAGCTTGCAAGGTTGTAACCCTTGTAGCTCGTTCAGCGTAGTGATGAAGAGCGTGAGTAAATTCATTAACTCTGTCTCTGACATGAGAGAGAAAAAGTGATGTCAGCTGGACACGTGTGGAATTTACGACCAACTCGGTTTCAGTCATGACCATCTGCAGGTGTTGCAGGGAGAGGGCGAGGTCAGTGAGGAAGCTAAACTGGAGGTGGTCAAGATTGGTTTCTATTAGCAGTAGTATTTGGTGGACGTTGGACATTGCCGACAAGCCCATACGCTCTCTCAGGAACTTGCCATCGTCTTCGTCCTGACTGGAATTTGGTTCACTCGAGCTCCCAGCATCATTATCAAAACTCCCCGACAGGTGGTCACTTAGCGCATCCTCTAATAATGATAACATCTCGTCTAATTCCTTCAAAATGAGAAATTGCCTCGAGACTCCGTGTATTTCCTTTAGTAGTAAGAAATCTTCTTCAGTGTACCACTTGAAGGTGGGGGGCGTCCTTGACGTTTCCAAGAAGATGGCCTGGGAAGTCAGGGCATGCATGACTACATCTACAGTCGAGTTGATAGTTGAGGACAGGTTTGTTACATCAATGGAAACACTTCCGTCAAGGGTTGTGGCAGCACTGAGCTCATGTGCGTAGATCGTGAGAGCGCCGAGGTCTTCGCGAGACAGAGAATAGATATTGGAAAACGGATGGAGCATGGCGTCCAGGTGTGTGACAATGATGGCGGCATCTGCAGTTCCCGTTCTCTTTTCAGCCAGCGTGGACAAACTCCTCTCCAGAGACGTGAAAACGCCGCTGGCTTTAATAGCCAGACTGTATGACTCATGCATCTCATACTCCATCTCCATATATCTTACTGATGAGCTAACTTTGTTATACACAGTACGGAGAATTAATAAGGATTCTTCAAGATGAGGCTCGCGAATGCGATGGAATGTCGCGAGCGCACCTGCATCCATGAAGTGACGAATTAGTTCACTCACCTCAAATGCTCGAGTTCCACTGAGGTCAGGATGGTTCATGGTCCACCACCGGTCGAGGTGGTTCATAATCTCGTAAAAAGTGAACAACTGCCGGTCACTATTTAATCTATCTTTTTCGTTCTCAAGAAAATTACTGGCCTCGTTTTCTGATTCACTCGGAGCGTCGTCCTCATCAAAATCATATCCATACAGGTAATCTTCCAGTATCATCATGAGACGTGATATCGTACTCTGGACTGACGTAGCAGCGACAAAAGACTTAGTCATTTCAATGCTAAGAGCCGTGTCTCGTAAGACTGTTGTGTATTGTTCCGCGAGGCTTAAAACCTCAGAAAGATACATGATGCCGATTCCTGGGGTCGGTGTCACAGACGACAAGTTAAACGACCCCAGCTGGCGTCCGAAGTCGTCAGGGATAAGCCTCAGGTCATACACGAAAGAGAGAAGGAAACGGTACAGCTGATTGATATTTGGGTCTGCTTCATAAGTCGACGCCTCACCGATTGTATCTTGTAGTGAACGGATCTTAGAGGCGACGGACACCAGTTCATCTTCAGAATTCTGTAATGAAGGCATCACTGCCATCTCTTCCTCTAGTCTCGCTTGTCTTCTTAACTGCTTCCTTACCTGGTAGCTTAGAAGTGCGAGTTGTTCTGTCACACGCGACAAATAAGCGATTGCTTCATCTCTCAAAGAGATAGCTCGTGATAGAGACTCGGCGCTGTTGGCCAAAGAAACCAACTCCACAGGAGTTATGGACAAGACGTCAATGGAACGCAACATAAAGTTAAACTTGGTGACTTCCCGGACCTGGACGGTATTCTTCGACATAGTCAGGTTGCTGGCAGCGGCTGTAATTGTTCGATAAGCACTTTCCATTTCTTGGGCAGCAGCCTTGTTATAAAGCTGCTGTTTTAGTTTTCTTTCTTGTCTTTGCTTCTCCATTTTCATCTCGGACACGAATAACCTCTGCTGGACAACAGCAGACATTAGAATGTCTAGTTGCGCAACATTTTCGCCTCTAGATATTTCTTCCAGTACACTGACGAACATCGTGTACGCTCTTAGCTCAAATAAGTCATTTGTAGAGTACATCCTAAAACTGCTCATGAAATCTATAATTTGATCGATTTCTAAAACAGTTCTGTTTGTATTTCCGAAACGCATAGGCATCCGTTTGACGATTCTCTCCATTTCAGTCAGTTCCATCTCTGCTTCTTTCAGGATGTGGACTTCGCTAGAGACTGCCACGATATCATATTCTCTAGAAATGATGGACAATAGTGTGGCATCTGCTGAATGTGTCTTACGAATGAGCGTATCCAATCCAACTACCGTTGTGTTTTCGGTCATGTTAGCATTTACCTTCCTTAACGTTTCAACCTGTCGCTCTAGTAAAGCAACGAATCTCGGCGATGACGACTCTATTTGGTCAAGACTTCCATGAAGCTCCTCGAATATAGGATGAGAGAATGTACCCTCACTCATCCCAGTCATCTCGTGGAGGGAAGCGAGGATAGCGGATGCTTCAAGCACCAGTGACCTGACTGTCTTCAGTCTATACATGGTTCCTGAATATCTAGAGTCAAATGAATCCACAATCATTTCTTCCTTCAGCATATCTTGAAGATCGTCAATAACAGAGACAATCCTCCTTATATTCCGTATTCTTACTCCACAGGGAAGTGTTTCTATTATGATGTCTAAGGTATCGATATATACATGGAGTTGCCTTAAACTCGACTCAGTCTGACGTCCTTTGTTAATCATCAGAAGGATAGGCCTCATTCTATCGACTGCTGTCAAGGAAATGGATACACGTGGAGCGCCGTCTTCTTCACCAGGAGCCCCATCTCCTTCACCTGGAGCACCGTCATCTTCACCAGGAGCGCCATCTCCTTCACCTGGAGCACCACCTTCTTCACCTGGAGCACCACCCTCTTCATCCGGAACGCCACCCTCTTCACCTTCACCGGAACCATCATCTTCTGGACCACCATGGGAGTCACATCCTCCTCCCTCACTATCATAGTGAACAATGGTTTTCATTAAGGACATGACGAGAGAGAGTTCATCCTGGGATTTCCTTCTGATGCTGAGGTTCTCATCTCTTCTTGTGTCACTCTGCAAAACTTCGATCTCTGCCGAAACTGAATCCAGGACTGACTGAGCTAGGCTTTCCACCAATGGCAGTTCTCCGACGCTTGATCCTTTGAGAGGGATGGCTTTAAGTTCGTGAATATTTTCCCTGAAGAACACCAGAGACTCCTCACTAATATCTATAGCATTAGAATCGAAGTGGGTTAGGTGCTTCACGAAGGCAGAGAGAATACTGTTTTCAGCGTTTGATTCCGTCGGTTCGCCAACGTTCGCAATGGTTTCCAGGGTCAAGTCTAGCACATTCTTTATGATACTCTCGGCCTCCAGAAAAGTTTCGATCTGCATGTACCTTTCCATTTTTTCCTGAAGCTCCGAGACAGTGGCCTTAGTAATTCTTACCACTCGTTCCGTAAGAGAAAGAATATTCATAATTGTTTCCCTTTCCCCTAATGCACCAGCTCCAGTGATTTTCAGATAAGCCAGAATTTCCTCAATTCGAGTAATTCTTTCGTTGTCAATCAACTTCACATCATCGAGAAAATCAAGCAATTCATTTACCATGTCTGGCCTTGACTCAGGGTAATCTTCAACAGAGGTTGAGGCAGTATCGAGTAGCTCCTGAAGGCGAAGCACAGCTCTGTGTGTCCTTTCCATTAGCAATGTGGATTCCGACGCTTCCCGAACTTTCCTAAATATAGAAATGATACCCTTAATTTCTTCAATTTTGGCTGCAGCTGCAGATACGAGATCCCTCAGCCCTGCGATACCGGTGTTTACGTCATGAACGAGTGGCAGTGTCTCAAGGTCTCTGGCTTTCTCCTCGAATTCCATGACTTGCTCAACAGACAAGAGTGCTACTGAAGTGTTCTTGATCATTGCTGTCAGTTCCGTGACATTACTGTTTTCCTTTTCAGACTCACGAAAAACACTGTGTGTGATTAGGTATTCGACAGTATCCGTGATTTTGTTAAGCACAGCGATGGCTTTATTCAGAGTAGTCTGTCTTACAGACTGCTGGATGGCCGAGTTCACGAAAAACACTTTCATTTGAACAATTTCCTGAACTTCAGTAACAATCAGAATTACGTTCTCTAAGCTAGGAAGCTCCTGCTGTACATCTATGTCCCTCAAGGATAACAATATAGATTCCAGTGACTCAAGTAGATCCTCCGTGAATTCATGTCGTTCAGCGGTTTCTTGAAGGAGGTCAACAAGCTGGTTGATAGTTTCGTTCTCCGCGACACTGCTATGGACACTTCCGTCACTAGCGTTAAAAGTCAGTAATGTACGTTCAATCTGTAGCAGAACAGCGCTGGTTCGCCTGAGGAGTCTGACGTCCTGTCTTTGCTCAGAGACTCGTCGCTCGATGCTCAGAGTTTTCCGAGTCATTAACCTGGTATCGGATGTGAGTTCCATAACATCTGCTATTCTGTTAAGGTTCACATTGCCCTCTATCATGTAAAGCTCGTACAACTCAAACAACACAGATCTCAATTCTTCAACAACGTCAAACGATAATTCTTCAGTCGACATTCTTTTCAGTAGCTTGTAGATGTCTTCAATCCTATATAACGTGGTTGGTATAGCGCTGTTGTGGACAGGGATAGTGCTAAAGAAGCTAAAGAGATATATCAGTTCGTTTTGTATGTCGGTTAGAACTGCGACAGCTGTGCTGAAAAGATCGATTTTTGCTTGAGCGTCCCGGGTGGACGTAAGGAACTGCACTTCCTTCTTGATGGCATCTATAGACATCTCTGTCAGAGTCTGGAGTCTGAATATTCCAGGAATTTCCACGCCATCGGTAGCTGCAATTTCCTCTAGCTTCTCAAGGGTGTCCTGTAGATCTGCATCGGTGACTTCGTAAAATGACGACGTCACTAATTTCTCCATCATCAATATTGCTACTTCAACGTCTTCATCTTCCTCTCCGGTGCTTGTAATAATTCCAGTATCAGAAATTTTACTGCGTACCTCATTTAAGATGAGATCCAGGATAGATAGGATTTCTTCCAATATGGCGATGTCATCCTGAACAGCTTGACGATCTTTTTGCTCCCTGAGGTACTTCTTGGCACTTGCCTGAGCCGCAACAGCAGCAGTCTTCAGGTCTAGCAAGTTACCAATGCCATCTGTTGGGTCCAGGTCTTCCAGTATACTTCTGGCAAATGGGATGTTATATGCTATCTCAGCAATGTCCTCCTCTGTAACCTGGTACACATTAGATGTAATAAACTGTAACCTATCTATTAAATCGGAAAACGTCTCGTCTTCGTAGCCCAACAACTGTTGAGGTTTCAGCTGGTCGATGAAGAAATCAAGCTCCTTTATGATTACATCTGTAACCTCTGTTATACTCGTTACTTTACGTACAATCATAAATGTGTTGAAGGCTGTCTGACTCTGTGATAAATGTCCTTCTACACGAACCAATAAATCTTTGGCAACGACGAGTAGCTCATCAATACCTACAGGCTTTTGTAATGTCATCTCAACAGCTTGCAAGTCAAATAATATTTCAAGTAACTGTGTCTCTGACGTGATGCCAGTGACGTTTCCTGAGATTTCTTTTAGTGTTGATAAATAGCTGGAAATATCAGTAACTGTATCAGTTTCAGTATATGTAGAAATAACTTGCAAGACATGTATAATTTCCCGCAATACTATCGACACTTCTCTTAACAACTCTCTCCTATCAGAAAACACTGCCTGACTTCTTTCACGGTTAATTGTTTCATTCAGGATCATTGAGGTCTCTTCTATCACTGAAATAATTTCACTGATATTGTAACTGTATCCTGTGATCACTGCGGTTTCATCTACAAACGGGAAAGTAAGGTCTTCTCTGAAGCTACGCAGTTCTTCCAAAGTTAAGTAATCTATAGAACTAGGTCGATTCTTTAGGTCCATGAAGTAAGAGTACAGATCATCCAGTATAACCTCCGGGACCACCTCCTCTTGGCCTGTTGGTTGTCGGTTCACTTTCCCCAGGAGAACCTTCATGCCTTCCATCACTTGCTTGGCTGAAATTAATAGATCGGGAGTGTCACTAGCTTGAGCTTCATCATGAGGTTCGAGTAGTTCACTGAAGATTACCCGAATCTCTTCCACTCGCTCGATTAGTTGTGTTAGGTTTGATATTCCTTCCTTCTCTGTTTGGTTTTCCACGGTAAATGAAAATTCCTCGAGCCTGAAGACTGCATCATTAAGTTTCGCCACATCATCGTCGGAAATATTGTTGTTTATGTATTTATTCCTTAAACTAACGACAATATCAACTGCATCATCCACCGTAGGGCTCTTCCTATCAATGACGGCAGCCTGTGTTAGCGCACCCAGGTTGTTCAATATATCTGAACACTGCACGATAAGGTCGATAATCTCGTCATTCCTAAAGTCACTCTCAGCCTTGGTGTCGATGTCTTCTATGCTCGACATGGCTTCGCCTGTACTGTTCTCCAGTCTTGTTATCAAGTCCAAAATACGATCCAAGTCAGTGGGGATGTTTTCCGAGGTGAACACTTCCTCTTCCTCTATGAGCTCGAGCAAGTACTCTACAGTAGAGACATCATTCATTGTCAATGACTTTACTCCCTGTACCTCCCATATTTCCAAGATTGACACGATTTCTTCATTTATCAAGCTGAAACCCAGTGGGACACTGGAAGTACTCCTTACGTCGCTGAGGAAGTGGTACAACTCCAGCAGTACAGAGTTGGCCGAGTCTAAAATCTCTAAAGTTTGTTTACTTTCGATATTATTCTTCAACGATGCTTCTCGAGACTTCGAGTGTTTTGTTGCACTCTGTGTGATCTTATTTAGTTGCTTCAGTCCTTTAATGCTTGAAACTACATCAGTATCAATTATCAGGTCACTAAACGTCGTCAAAGCGTCCTCAGCTTCTGCAACGTCCTCTT
>JAUUDW010385064.1:0-12959 GCA_032361385.1 Panulirus guttatus
CTAACCTGCTGGAAGGTGCTGAGGAAAGATTCAGATGATTTATTTGTGTCGTTCCTTAATGATATAATAAGTGTATCGCTGAAATAAATTTCTTGGTAGACCGCATACTATAGTAGTAAATGAAGTAGACCGCATGCTATAGTGTTTGATACCGTGGTAGACCGCATACTATAGTAGCACCGATTTTTTTCACTTCTGTTGTAATTACTTTAATCCTTTCCAAGATTCTGCGCTCTGATTCAGTTCCTTTACTTATATACATTTATGATTGACTTGTCCTCTTGATCCACACCCTGTAGTAACTCCTGTCCGCTTTAACTTGCTCTATACATTCGCAGCGTTTGTTTACCGCCTGACCTTGTCTTTATATTGCACTTCGAACCTTTGACAGTCGCCGAATCTTACATCCTTCGCTTGTCCTCTTACCATTGCCCTTATTTCTTACTTCAGGAAATACCGGCGTGCCTCCACCTACAGGCGAGATGGGCATCGCTGGGATTGGGCCCTACGGGCATGGGGGCAGACCGTCCATGTGGCCCGCATTCTGGAGGCGCGCTTGTCCCTTCTCAAGTTTGCCACGACCGTCGCGTCCTTCATGGCCTTCCTCTGTGTGTTGCCCGTCCTTTTCCTCCTCTACACGGGTACGTACCGCACTCTTTGCTTGAAAATGCCATTGCATTTTTGTTCCAAGCCTCTATCTAGGTATTGGAATTGGAGCAGTGTGGCACCCCATGTTACTCAAGAACATAACAATTTCCGGATCCGTTAAATTCTCTGATAACGATGGCTCTAGATAAGCTGTGGGTGCTAGGGTCGTAAAGAGGATCGTCACCCTAGTGTTGTGGGTGGGTTGTAGTTATTCTCAACAAGAGCAACATAGAATCCTTTGTTTCCCAATACTTCAGTGCTGAAGTGTACGAGATTATCTAAACCCATTACGTGTTTGTAACAGCTAGCTGCACTTCAGCAACACTGACATAGGATCATTTGAATGTAGCATGGTTCATATTCAAAATTATTTCATGTTCTTCCGGACTACTTTTACAGTTTTTACACGTAATTAAGGTCTTCTCCTATTTTGTAATTGCAGTGTTTCTCATTTAAAAAGCTGTTAGTATGTGATCCTTCTGGTGACAACCTCTATTTTTTGTCAAGAGGTATATTCATCGACATGTTTGTCTATCATTGTTGTATTCTGAAATGTCTCTGCGAATGGAGAATTTTCCTGACCCCTTTGTTCCTTGACAGGCATTAAGTTTTGGCGGGCGGCAGTGGAGATGTGGGCCATGCAAGCCATGGACGGCGTGGAGGAGATGACGGGCGTGACGGTACGGGCAGCCATGGAGACACCAAACAACCCGGGCGTGGAGACCCTCCTCTTGCGTCTTTCTGGGACCCCACCCGTGGCCTACATCAGGAACAAGATCAAGGTACGTTAGACCCCCGGCAGCCACACTGAGGAGGTTCTTGGCATCGCCACAGAGACAGAATGCACATGAATCACTTTCTACTCGATATGCCGGGTAAAAAGAACCATAGAGCGATATGAACTATCAGGTAGAAAGACTGCAGTGCAGTACAACCTACTGAAAGGATTTATAGAGCTCTTATACATCCAGTTTTTTTTTTATTTCATTTGCAAAGATCTTCCAACATCCCACTCATGTGACCAGAAGCTTGGATATGACATTAATTAAAGAAATACCATAAGCTGACCTTTAATGAACAATATTCCATAAAATGTAATAGATACTGAATGCTACAAAAACCATTTGTGATACATTTCTTCAGGAAGATGTTGTAGATCGTCAAGACGCAAGTGGAGAGTTTCTCCACCCAAATTTCCGGCGGCGGCTGGAGCAAGTTGGTGGATATTACGTGTGGATGAGACACGAAGTGTTCAACATTAACCAGCACGTCACTCAAGCGCCGCTACACTACCGTGGTCGCCTCGTCACCTCGAGGAACATCCAGGTGAGCCTTGAGTCTGCAGTGTCCAAAGGTTAAATAGAAAATGGGCATTTTGTGTTATGTTCTCTTGTGGGGAAATTCGGAGACATTCTCCACGGAATTATACGATACGTGGAGATAATTGGGTAAAACCTGTAACAGAGTTGAATCCTGTAATTACTGATGCAATTGTGCTTTACTTAAAGAACTGAAAAACCGTTGTGGGACCCACAGGGAAATGATGTTCTTATGGTATCTAGTGTCTTAATATGATTATATCGAAGAGAGTATGTGTGATTACCATTTGTGTGCTACGGGGAGAGAATTTTACGCTCGTCTTGTCCTGTTCATCTCTATAAGTGTGTGTGCGTGTATGTTTGTGTATGTGATTGCATGAGGTACATACCTGTTCGAAGCCTTCAGATAATTATTTCATTATTGTCTTTCGTAAAAATAATGAGAGCAGATGTGCTAGGATGTAAAGTTGCAACAAGTATAAGGTGTTAGCCGTAAGTGCCTGCTGGCAGTGATGTTGCTCTCACCAATTACATAGGAATTCTGAGTACATAAGAAAGAGCAGGTCGTAAATTAGTGTTGACTAATATATCCCAATACACATATACATCTCAGTACCACTCTGTGCCTTATAGCTCGAACGTTTGTGTTTCCTGCAGGAGTATGTGAGCGAGGTGATCAGCCAACCTCTGCCGGAGGACTTACCACCATGGCAGGTAACGTTGATCACGGCATGCGACGCAGGTGGCGGTGACGACGGAGACACTTGGGTGGTGGCGCGCGCCCATCATCTACTGGCTTCCAGGCTGTCGCTGCCTGACATACTGGTAACAGCTTACCCTGACCCGTGGCGGTACCCAGCCACCAGAAGCCTTACCCTCCTCGCTGCTCCAGCTGCTACCAGACGCTTTATTGACGCCTCCTGTAGGCTGGCCGTAACAACAGCAGTCAAGGCTTGCGAGGCATGCAGACGGTGGTGGTGTAAACAACAGGCCAACCTGGTGGCTCCGAGCTTAACGATAATCGAAGAATCTTTGCGGGCGACCCAGAAACTAGCGCCTGAAGAGCTTCCGGCACCACTTGCACGGGTCATGGCTGTCCTCCTTACCATCCTCATTATACTGTGGGAAAAATTTAAGTACTACTTTGATCTATTATGGAACGTGTTGAAAAATTATTTGAATGCATGGTCCGTCTTCCACTTATGCCTCTTCTGTGTAGTCTGGGTTGTAAAGTTGTGGTTGCAGTGTGCTGTGTGGGTCTTTTTACTCCCTTGGAAAATTCATTCATGGGGACAAAACCTCTGTCGTTGGGTCAGTGAAGTATGTGTCAGCAAAGAGATTGGTATAATGGTGGATGCCATGATAGAAATATACTGGATGGTGCGTGCCTTTGTATCGTTGCCCCGCCTCGTGCTAGAAGAGGCATTGAGCGTCCGAGGAGCAATGCCCCTCATGGGGTGGGTAGGGCGGCGCCAGAGGACGCTGTCATCCCGAGGTCTGGGTCGCAAGGGTGGTGTGGCTGTGGCATGGAGTGACCCGGTCCCCTTGAGCACTGCGCGGGGCGTGCGTGGTGCCACTGGGGCCACGCTGAGTGAGGTGCTGTTGACAGCCTCGTCAGGTGCTGTACGGGACTACCTTCGAGTAATGGGGTTACCTGTACCTGATGAGGTATGCTGTACCGTGCCCGTGTACTCACAGCGGTGGGCAGAGAGCCGTGGCACGGCCCAAACACCAGGCCTGGTGACTCTGGCTCTCCCTACAGGTGCTGCCGATTCCTCTTCAGCTCTTCATGCGGTGCGGGAATCTATGGAGAAGATCCGAGACTACCCTGAGCGTTACTTGGCATCAGTGTGGCTTCTGAGGAATGTGGCGTATTTCTTGCCAGAGTCATTGCTCGGCTCAGTATTCCGGGCATTGTCGGTACGCTACCCTGTCCTGATGTCGAACCTGGCAGGACCTCCACAGCCCATCACAGTCTGGGGCCATGACCTTCTCAACATCTTCTACTGGAGACCTCCGCTAGATGGAGCTGGTGAGCTAAGATTCTTTACTAGTTCATCTCTTACAACCGGATTACATTTTTGACCCTGTGCAGTCATTTTTTATTTTAACACATGAACTCAAGACATCCTAGATATCTTAGAAAGAAATAATCCAAACGTTTCTTTCCTCATTATTTTTCATTTGTGTAGCTTTCTTCCCACTTAACAATACATACTATGGTCAGCATCAGACATCCCCCACTCCCTGATTTATTCCATTCGTCAATATTCTCGGCGCAATGTCATGAAAGTTATATCCTGCAAAGTCTATACCCTCACCGTTTACCATTGTTAATCAGAACGGTTTCGACTGCTCAGATTTGTGCCGCTACCAGACTGTTTTTTAGTGGAAGAATTTCCATGCTTTGCTTTCTGACACTTCACAGCGGGTAAATGATCTCATTAAACAAATCAACTAATATTAACTTACTTTTAGAAATCACTTGTATAGTGTCTTAATCTCAAGAGTAGATATAAATATGTTGCACACTTGGACGCAAACAATGTGATTCGTTTGTGCTTATAATGATTAAAGAGTGTGCATCCATCTAAAATATACCATAAAAAAGGTGTGGCCTCAGCTAAGACAGATGATGACAGGTGATCAGTATCATTTCGATGTTATTTTTTCTTAACACAAGAGGAGATGAAAAGGTTTTGTCCTTGTCATTAAACAGAACAACCAATGGACTTTGAAACATCTAACATCTTGAATGGTATACACTTCCAAGATGTTGTTCATATATAGATTGGTGTTACCTGGAGGCTACGCAAGCGGGAGGTTACAACGCAAGTGAAAGTCACGTCACAGACCTTATCACTCCAAAGGAGTCTAGAATTCCTTGCTACTGAAAGTATGGCAGTCTTAGGCTGCAGGAGCCTTTAGAAAGAGGCCCTAAGGGTGTGTTTGTTATGTATTAGATGTGTATTTATAGTGATATACCAAACATAACACAAAAATTGCATACAGTATTTTTACCACGTTGTTACTTATCACTGTACACTGACGTTGCAGTTTTTTATCTATTCATTGGAACCGAGATAACATGGACAATTGTTTGTCCTAATCTTACCCTAATCTAAGCGAGGTAGTAAATATTTTCAATAAAGTACAATTTCTTGGAGTTACGTTAACATTACATATTAAAGTCTTTATTTTCCTTGGTTGACAGTACTGTCAGTGTGTGTGGCATCATACCAGGGTCGAGCTCAGATGGGTGTGGTGGCGGACGGACGCGTCGTGCCCAACGCCGCCACCCTACCCCAGGCCTTCGTCACCCACCTCAACGAACTGGCTGTGGAGGCCGGCGTCAGGCTGTACGTCCTCTGACTCCTGTTCCTAGTGTTGGTCCATCTCTTACTTTGTCAGGGAATGTTGCAATCTCTTCAAGAATTTGTTTAGTGATAATGAAAGACTTTAAGCCGTTCTGTCTTACTGTATTTTCTGCCTTTGTTCTTGTTATTTATAGCCCTGTTGTCCTTATCACTGTCAATCCTCTGATATGTCAATCATCGTACTTCTTTCATGGCTTCATAAGATAACAGCAAAGGTGAGTTTTGAACTAGGAACCACACTAGTTTTGCCCGCCACTTTTTGTATGTTAAAAATAAAAGCGATATTGACATTATGTTTGACTTGCAGATCTCATGCCATCTGACCGATCGAAATTTACAGTGATGTAAACTTCACAATCACGAAAATACTCCGGAGGAACTTTTCATTCATAATTGGATATTATAACATGCATTATGAAAAATTCCTTTAGTCAGAGAACTGTCGACTTTAGATCTCGCCTCACACGGTTTGATATTTGTTCTTTGTACGTATATTTGGAGTGTGGTATGGATTCTGGCTCTCTGACTTTTTGTTATTGATAACCAATGAATGCAAAAATAAACGTGCATGCCAGAGTTACTAGAGTAGCAGTAAATGTAGTTTACCTAATAACCTCCAGTTTGCCAAGCAAATCCTTTTTTTACCTTAAGCCTTTCCTGCTACTTCATAAGAAGTACCACTCAATATGCTTTAGAACCTTGAAGTAATGACCAATGATCATACTTCTTTAATTGAGGTCGTCTAAATGGTTAACTTCCTTCATATCCTGGCCAAATTGCTTTCCAACCCTCTCATTTGACTAACACGTTCTGAATTCCACGCTTTAACTAAGATCTGAATCTCAATCCTCTGTCTTTGTTTGCTTGTTTGTGTGTATGTCCATCTCCCTAAGGTTAGCATCACTCAAGACTGTTTTTGTACCGAGTTATCCCATAAACGTAAGAACAAAAATTTTCACATTTGAGTAAAGTCTCTCTATAAGACTTTTTACAGTAAAGTATGTATGTTACTGAGAAAACAAGTCTTTGAATTTTTACTCTGTACTTGTCCCTAGAGGCCTCATCAGCCGTTTGTCTGGGTTTCTTCCTCGATGATTATCATGTAAATCATTAATATCACTCAAACTTACTGTGTTTTTCTGCGCAGGGAACGCCAGTGTTCACGCAGCT
This sequence comes from Panulirus guttatus, assembly GCA_032361385.1. Taxonomy (NCBI): domain Eukaryota; kingdom Metazoa; phylum Arthropoda; class Malacostraca; order Decapoda; family Palinuridae; genus Panulirus; species Panulirus guttatus. The sequence goes on from JAUUDW010385064.1 coordinate 6,515, forward strand.
GGTTCCGAGGTGGTTCTCCAGCGGGTACACCCTCACCCACACCCCCACCCACTCCCACGCCCTCACACCACAGACTGTTCGCCCAGTGGGGCAAACACAAGTCAGCTGGTCAGCTGGCCAGGCGACAGTCTTCTGTTTTCTAGCGAAAAGCACATAACCCTGCCTGGGCTGTCCACTGTGACCTAGTCATTAACAGGGTGCTCAAAACCCTGCGATGGCAGTCCCCCGTGATTTAGTAGGGGCGTTTCCAATCATGTTTGAACAGCCTCCTCCAATGTTCTTGTAGGGTGATCCTGCCTGAGCAGTCTTCAATGATCTAGTAGGGTGTTCATTCCCGAGTCTAGAAAGTCCTTACTGTCAGTAGGGCGCTGAAACCTTATCCTAGGAAGTTCTTGGTTCTAGAATGGTGCTCACAGACCTGCCCGAATAGATCCCAGTGTTCTAGTAGTCCTGCATGTAGGAGAATGCTCATACCCTTGCCTCAACATTCCTAAGTGTTCCAGCATAATAGCACTCGGGCCCTCACCAGTGTGTTGGTCGTGTGCGTACAACCCTTGCTGAGTAACCCCTGGCATTCCTGTTAAGTATTTATACTGCCTGAACAGTACTCAAACTGCATACCCTTTACAAGCGACAATAACTGTATCACAAAAACGCTGTAAGAAGCTGCAGTGATAACCAACCGAACAGGTGATTTGTGTATAAATGCAGTAAAAGTATGTATAACAAAGATTTTTCTTTATACAGATATGTGCTGCAAATGATTACACAGGGCAATGATAACACCAGTTAATGGAAATAAGCTTCTATATGAAAAGAAAATGTGTACTTGAGTAAGGACTAAGAAATTCCAGGAATTACAATTGCCAGAAAACATCCAACTTCCTACAGAAATTAGATTTTGCTGATTCATAGACAAAAAGTTCTTGCCAATTAGATGCTGTATCTTGGATCTTGTGTATGAATATATCTGGATAACAGACGTCTCTGTTAAGAATTTCTCTGATTTTGCAGGGAGAAACGTTACGGCAGACTAAACTGAAAATGACTGATTTAATAAACAACAGAAAGACATTCTTCTGTCTCATCTTGCATTATTTTTCATAATACTAATAATGACATTTACTACAGTGAATAAAAGAAAACTCAGTAATGTACAGTATCTGCCGATGCTTTTAGTAAACATGTGTGTACAAATATCTATATATTGTTTTTTTTCTTTTTGTCTTCTTCCCATTTACAAATGCGGATCAGGCGAATACATACATCTTTTTTTGGCAATAGATTTTACAGAACTGAGTTCCCCCGCCACAATCTCGCAGGCTGTCAAAAAAGGCAGGGGCGCCCTTTCCCTAAGGTAAACTTGCTGCCCTTGGCAGTATTACCACAAAATAAACTTTCTACCTCTATCTGCGATTGTGAAAGACCACTCTAGATAATGGCTTCACCACGCATATTCCTCAGACACTCCAGCCATGGAATAAGATCATAAAGTTTCACTGTCTTCCCCTAAACACGTTACAAGTGCTTCACAACTTAAGCAAGTTGTACAAGAATTTCTCCAGCCTCTTATTAGCAATATATGGATGACAACGTCCATATTAGTTATAAATAATAATGCCAGAACAGAAAACTTGTTTTATCACCAGAATCGGGTATTTAAAATGGGCCAAATGCGATATTTACGTGTGCTTGCAGCGTGTAACGCGCCTGTAGATTTCAATTAAAGGACATGGGGTAATTACTCCCAGACGGGACAGTAATATACTTCACTGACTTCCCTCGCTTAGATGCAGAGGTGGTCAGATCATTCATTAGCAATGCAAAGTGTAAGGTATCACTGAAACTGTAATCCTTATTGTATGGATGTTTCCTTTTTCCCAGTACATCGTGCCTGAAAAAAAAAATTGTCTTTATGGGTAATGCATAAATCCAGGTATCTTTTTTTTTTTTTAATTTTTCATGTATGGTAAGCGACTGTTAGATATATGTAGCTTTCATCATACTAAAGTTAGCAGTCATGCAAAGTAAAATTATAATTTCCTACAGTTTATAAAGCCACAATGCCATTATTGCCCATGCATATTTAGATATTTGTGTTTGATGTTAGCAGACATAAACTACATTCTAGGAAAATCGTATCAGCTGTGAACTAATAGGTAAGATGTAACATGAATAAAACAATTATATTTCGTAGTTGTTTTTCCATATTATGTGTCAAGCATTTCTTCTAAACACATCTGAAGATATTTGTGTGAAGTTTTGAATAATAAAACGCACACCAACAATAAGTTTGTTTATCTAATGGAAGAAGTTTAGATGAGGAGGCTGAATCTGCAACCATATTAATTGTGGTTATCCTAGAAATGTAAGAGGACATCAGATTATTTTTACTTATACATCCCATCATATAAGAAAAATTTCATGCTATAATTATGAGATATTTATAAGCTGAATATAAAATCCGACTTTCAGCTCTTGCATTTATAAGAACGCTGGAAGAATGTCACTTCCCAAAATCTCATAAAAGCATCGAATTCCTATAAAACTGCCTTATTGATTTATTGTAAATTGTATTGTCTTACAAATAATGCAGATTCTGGCGCAGTGTTGTTAAACTCCCCATAATCCCCATAACCATTACATGCAATAACATACACACTGTCAGCGGGATCTCACCTTCCCACAGCACACCGCACCTCAACCAGATGGTCCCAGTTCAAGTTACATTCCACGCTTTGTAGAATTTTTAATGTATATCAAAGGGGAATTCTGTTCCATATTACTCGTATTTCTTCAACCTCTCAGCTTGTCCCTAATCAAAGAGATTTTTAGACTGGATTCCCATTTGATCGCTTCAGTATGGCGTTTTTTTGGTACGGAGTTAAGGCGGTTTTACCTTACTGCTTCTGGCACTGATGTGGTACGTAAACTCCATACCTTTTCAGATAATGCACCTGCTTTCTGGGTGTAGTTGCAAGAACTCAGCACTTTAACTGTACATTCTTTCTCGGTAGATTACATCTTGAAAACAATTAATTCAAATAATTTCGTTGGTAAACAGTAGATTCTTTTGTGAGGTGATTAGAAGGAAAAGTTCGCCTGCAACTTTCGGGTGTTGACCCTTACGTACTCGTTAATCTTTCTGTGTACCAAAATATAACACTTTTGTTAAAACTTATAGGTAATCCTGAGGTCAAGGGATACTAATGTACGATCCTGGGGTCAAGGGAGACTAATGTACAATCCTGGGGTCAAGGGAGACTAATGTACGATCCTGGGGAGATGAGTATGACCCCTGGGGAGGCTAGGGAATGGCCACCTGGAGAGACTTGTGTGCGACCTAGTGAGACTAGAGGCCCTGGGAGGCAAAGGACGACTAAGGGAGAGACTAGTGTGCGACTTCTAGGGAGGCTAGACGACGACCACAAGGGAGACTAGTTAATGACTCCTGGAAGACTACTCTGTACGACCCTCGTTGAAGCTAGTGCTCAACTCTAGGGCAGGTTAGGGGACGATCACCCAAAGGAACAACTCCTCCTTTGGTCGTGTGTATGGGGCTACTAGTGTTCAAACCCTGAGGACTAGGGGACGACTACCCAAGGTAACACCTCTCAATGTGGTTGCCTTCCCCTACGAAGACTAAGAAACGTCCCTGGGAAGACTAGTGTGCGACCCTGAGAGGCTGACTCACAACCCTTGGGAAGACTAATGTACGACCTCCTAAGGAAGCTAGTCACGACCATAGGGAAGCTAACTTATGGTCCCTGTTTGACAAATGTATGAACCCAAGGAGGGTTGGTGTTTGATCCAGGTACATTAAATTGAGATCCTTAGGAGTTGTGTAGTGACGGCCTTTGGGGAGGCCTGGGAACGACCGACCGGAAGATAACTTCCCTTGTGATTGTGTGTGTAGAGAGACTTTCAACTAACTCTATACTCTACTCTTCTGCCACAGTTTGTATTCTAGGGGGTATATCTAGCATGAAATTGATAACTAAGTGCCACTTGCAAGCCAATTCTCGGCCTCTTTAATGAGTCTTCAGTATAGTACCATGATCAAGAATAATCAAACTGACACAAAGCAGAAACATAACTATTTTGTTTTCAAAATAAAATCATCAGAGTTTTTGTCACAAAAATTTTATCTTACTAGAACAATAAAAACAACTTTTTTGTAGCAATGCTAACCCTGATGTGCAGTGGTCCATAAGTCACACTTAAATATGCTACTCGCTCCTCCAACTCAATATCGGTTCCATTACAATGTACCTGTAACCTATGATATTAACTTAACCTTTTCTACAATGCAAACACTATTGACTAAGTTTATCATGATGAAAGACTATTTTTTTACTTTGAATCAGAAACTTACTGGTAAACAATTTTATAAAGTGAATTAGAAAGATTATTTTCTATTCAGAAAATGAAATACATTATGTATTTATATATATGAATATAATAATATTTTAAATAAAATTAGAACCAGATCATGGATTTTATTATCATTGGAAATTTGTATTCCTGAGTAAAAATCTCAGCTGCTAAAGATTGTTTACTAATGTCTTCGGAGTGACGGAGATCAGTAATGATACCTGTAGTGACTGACACGTTCTGAATCGGTGGTAATTCTTACTTGCCTTCGTCCAGCTGGTGTTACCTTTACCGTACAGGCTACATGTTAGTATGCTGCTTGTTGAAATCGTTCGTTATACTTTGTGAGTCGAATAAGTTTTGGGTCTGTCTGGAAGCTGTAAATAGCATCCTTAGACGTACTGAAGTGGGAGTAGTTTTGGATTCATCATTCTGACCTTGAATGTCAGACTTCTGAGTGCTGTAGTGATATTTAAAGTTTATGCATGATGGAGGAATTTCCTATGGATTAACAAGATATTGGATGTTAGAGTGTAGGAATAACAGCAGCTAACCATGAATTGAAGCGCTAAATGTCAGTTTAACCCCGCTGCTCTATCTTTTCAGAGTAACTGGAGTACGCTGGTGTCAGTATATTTCTTACGCTAAGCAAAAGTGAGTTAGAACAGTGCTACACTATTTGTATTTAATATTAGTAATAGCGGGGGGCTATGAAATTCAGAAAATGTGTTAACACAAAAGGGTAAAATTCTTTATTAGCTCCATATTGCAACAGGCTGTGGGAAATGACAGTTACTGTTTGAGGTGTAGTATGTTAATCGTGATTACAGAATACATGCAGAGGTTTAATCTCCCATACTGTATACTGGAGGAGATACTAGTACATTATGGAATCTATGGTGCTTATTAATGTTAGAATAGATAATACACCTTAAAAATCGACAGAACCAATGAACATCTCATATGACCTCTCCAGCTGTCAAGATTTACCTTGATGTTCAGTGTTCTAGTGGAAAATATAGGTCACCCTCATGAAAATGTACTGCCAGTATGGCACAGATGTCAACAAACAGACCATACTACAATGGCCGTGTGATACTCAGTAGAAGGTGAATATAACTTTGGCATACTTATAATATAACTGTATGGATAAGTGATTATTGAGATGGTGGTGGCATGCACAAAGCATCAGACTGAGGAGGAACAACATGGTTTCAGGAGTGGTAGAGGTTGTTTGGATCAGTTGTTTGCTTTGAAGAATGTGTGTGAGAAATACTAAGAGAAACAGAAAAATTTGTATGTGGCACTCTATGTATCTGGCGAAAGCATATGAAAGGGTTGATAGAAATTCTCTGTGGAAAGTGTTACAAATGCATGAAGCAGTGAAAAGTTTTTATCGAGAGAGTAAGGCATGTGTGTGAGTTGGTACAATGGAGGATGAGTGATGCTTGTTAAATTTGTTTCTGGGTGGGGTGGTGATTGAGGTAAATGTAAGGGTCTTGGACAGAGGACAGGTATGGAGTTTGTAGTGGGTAAGGGGGTCCTGGAAAGTAAGTCAGTTATTATTTGCTGATGACACAGCACTGGTGGCACATTTGACAGAGATATTGCAGAATTTGGTGTCACAGTTTGGAAGAATATGTGAAAGGAGAAAGGCAATAGTAAATGTGAACAAAAGCAAGGTTATTATGTTTAATGTTATACAGAGACAGGCTAGTTGGAGTGTAAGTTTGAATGGAGAAAACGTGAAGTGAAGTGTCTTCCATTCATGGGATTAGATATGGCAGTGATTCGATTTATGGAAACAGAGGTGAGTCATAAGGTGGGCGAGGGGATGAAGGTTCTGGGTGAGTGAGGTAGCATCAAGAACAGATGACAGAGCCTTCAAGGGGAACATCCTCACATGGCTCCTTCCTCTGTTCTATCTTTTGGAAAGTAACACAGGAAGGGAGAATTTCCAGCCACCCACTCCAGCCCCCCTTGGTCACTTTCTACAACATGCAGGGAATATGTGGGCTGAATTTTTTCTCCCCTCTTCCTAGGGATAATATACATATATTTTTTTTCATAC
>JAUUDW010385175.1:0-12958 GCA_032361385.1 Panulirus guttatus
TGCAGTCCTTAACATCTGCCACCACTGTGCAGCCCTTAACCTCTGCCAGCACTGTGTTATCCTTAACCTCTGATGAAACTGTGTTGTCCTTAACCTCTACCAACACTTTGCAGTCCTTGACCTCTGCCACTACTGTGTTTTCCTAAACCTCTGCCACCAATATGCAATCCTTAAAGCCTACCACCAATGTGCTGTCCATACCCTCTGACACCATTTTGCTGTCCTTTACAGCTGCTACTACTGTGAAGTCCTTAATCTCTGCTACCAATGTGCTTTCCTTAACTTCCGCCAACACTCTACAGTCCTTGACCTCTACCACCATTGTACTGTCCTTAACCTCTGCACCACTACGCAGTCCTTAAAATCTGCCACCAATATGCTGTCCTTCACCTTTGCTACCACCGTGCAGTCCTTAACCTTTGCTACCACTGTGCTGTCGTTAACCTCTGCTGCAACTGTGCTGTACTGAGCCTTTGACAGAACTGTGCTGTCCTTAACAGCTTCCACCACTGTGCAGTCCTTAACATCTGCCACCACTGTGCTGTCCTTAATCTCTGCCACTATTGTGCTGTCCTTAACAGCTTCCACCACTGTGCAGTCCTTAACATCAGCCACCACTGTGCTGTCCTTAATCTCTGACACTATTGTGCTGTCTTAAACCTCTGCTATCATTGTGCACTCCTTATCCTCTGCCACCACTATATTGTCCTTAACCTCTGATAAAACTGTGTTGTCCTTAACCTTTACCAACACTTTGCAGTCCTTGACCTCTGCCACCACTGTGTTGTCCTAAACCTCTGCCACCAATATGGAGTCCTTAAAACCTGCCACCAATGTGCTGTCCTTCACCTCTGCTACCACTCTGCAGTCCTTAATCTCTGACACCATTGTGCTGCCCTTAACCTCTTCCGCTACTGTGCACTCCTTAACCTCTGCTACCACTTTGTAGTCCGTAACCCCTGCCACCACTGTGAAGCCTTTAATCTCTGCCACCACTTTGCTGTCCTTAACCTCCGCCAACACTCTATAGTCCTTGACCTCTGCCACCACTGTGCTGTCCTTAACCTCTGCCACCACTGTGCTGTCCTTAACCTCTGCCACCACCATGCAGTCCTTAAATTCTGCCACTAATGTGCTGTCCTTGACCTCTGCTACCCATGTGCGGTCCTTAACCTCTGCTACCACTGTGCTCTTCTTAACCTCTGTGACCACTGTGCTGTCCTTAACCTCTGGTACCACTGTGCTGTACTCAACCTTTGAAACAATTGTGCTGTCCTTAACATCTTCCACCAATGTGCAGTCCTTAATCTCTCCCACCACCGTGCAGCCCTTAATCTCTGCCACCACTATGCTGTCCTTAACCTTTGCTACCACTGAAAGCAATCCTTAACCTCTGACACCTCTGTGCAGTCCTCAACTTCTGCTACCACTGTGCAGTCCATAAACTCTGCCACCACTCTTCTATATTTAACTTCTGCCACCACTGTGCGGTTCTTAACTTTTGATACCACTATGCTGTCCTTAACCTCTGCCAACACTGTGCTGTCTTTAACTTCTGACACCATTGTACTGTCTATATCCTCTGCGACCATTATGTGTGCTGTCCTTAACTTCTGCCAACACTGTTTAGTCCTTAACCTCTACCATCACTGTGCTGTCCTTAACCTCTGCCAACACTGTTTAGTCCTTAACCTCTACCATCACTGTGCTGTCCTCAACCTCTGCCATCACTGTGCTGTCCTTAACCTCTGCCAACACTTTTGCAGTCCTTAACCCCTGCCACCACTGAGCTGTCTTTAATCTCTGACACCTTTGTGCTGTCATTAACATCTGCTACCACTGTACAGTCCTTGACCTTTGCTACCACTGTGCAGTCCTTAACCTCTGCCACCATTGTACTGTCCTTAACCTCTGCTACCACTGTGCATTCCTTAACCCCTGCTACTACTGTGCAGTCCTTCACCTCTGCTACCACTGTGCAGCCCTTAACCTCTGCTACCATTGTCCTGCCCTTAACATCTCCCACCAGTGTGCAGTCCTTAACCTCTGATAACTTCTGCCACCAGTGTCCAGTCCTTAATCTTTTTAACCATTGTGCAGTCATTAAACCCTGCCACCACTCTTTTATCCTTAACATCTGCCAGTAATGTGCCACCACTGTGCGGTTTTCAACCTCTGATACCAGTGTGCTGTCCTTACCCTGTGCTACCACTGAGCTGTCCTTATCATCTCCCAGAAATGTACTGTCTTGAACCCTGCCAACACCGTGCTGTCTTTAACCCTGCCACCACTGTACTGTCCTTACCCTCTGCTACTACTGTGCAGTCCTTAAACTCTGTCACCACTGTGCTGTCCTTAACCTCTGCCATCACTGTTTACTCCCTAATCTCAGTTACCAGTGTGCAGTCCTTAATCTCTGCCAAAACTGTGCAGTCCTTGGCCTCTGCCACCACTATGCAGTCCTTAACCTCTGCCATCACTATGGAGTCTTTAAAATCTACCACCACTGTGTTGACGTTCACATATGCTACCACTGTCCAGTCCTTAACCTCTGCTACCATTGTGCTGTCCCTCACCTCTTCCACCATTGTGCAGTCCTTAACCTCAGCTACCACTATGCTCTCCTTAATCTCTGCCACCACTGTGCTGCCCTTAATCTCTGCCACCACAGTGCTGTATTCAACTTCTGACACCATTGCGCTGTCCTTAACGTCTACTACCATTGTGCTGTCCTTCACCTCTGCTACCCCTGAACGCCGTCTTTAACCTCTGCCACCAATATGCAGTCCTCAAGTTCTGCTACTACTGCGCAGTCCTTAAACCGTACCACCACTGTTCTCTCCTTATCCTCTGCCACCACTGTGCGGTTCGTAACCTCTGATACCACTGTGCTGTCTTTATCCTTTGCTACCACTATGCTGTCGTTAGCCTCTCCCATGACTGTGCTGTATTTAACCTCTGCCACCACTGTGCTGTCCTTAACCTCTACCATCACTGTTTAGTCAATAACCTCTGCCAACACAGTGCAGTCCTTAATCTCTGCTTCCACTGTGCAGTCCTTGAAATCTTCTACCAATGCTTTGTCCCTAACCTCTGCTACCACTGTGCTGTCCTTCACCTCTCCCACCAATGTGCAGTCATTAACTTCTGACACCAATGTTCTGTTCTTAACCTCTGCCACCAATGTGCTGTCATTAACCTCTTCTGTCACTGTGCTGTCCTAAATCTCTGCCTCCACTGTGTAGTCCTTAACCTCTGCTACCACTGAGCAGTCTATAACCTCTGCTTTCACTGTGCAGTCCTTAGCCTCTGCCTCAAAAATGCTGTCCTTAACCTTTGCCACCGCTGTACTATCCTTAACCTCTGCTACCATTGTGTGGTCCTAAACCTCTGCTACCACTGTGTATATTCCTTAACCTGTGCCACCACTGTGCAGTCCTTAATCTTTGTTACGATTGTGCAGTCCTTAACCTCTGTTCCCACTGTGCAGTTCTTAATCTCTGCCACCACTCTGAGAAACCCTTAAGCTCTGCAACCATTGTACTGTCTTTAGCCTCTGCAACCACTGTGCTATACTTATCCTCTGACACCATTGTGCTGTCCTGGATATCTGCTATCACTGTACAGTCTTTAACCTCTCTCACGATTGTGCTGTCTTTAACCTTTGCCACCACTCTGCGCAGTCCTTAACCTCTGCAACCACTGTGCTGTACTTATCCTCTGACACCATTGTGAAGTCCTTAACCCCTGCCAACACTATTTTATCCATAACCTTTATCACCACTGTGCAGTCCTTAATCTCTGCCATAACTGTGCGGTTCTAAACCTCTGATACCACTTTGCTGTCCTTAACCTCAGCTAAAACTGTGCTCTCCTTAATCTCTCCCACCACTGAACTGTCTTTAACCTCTGCCACCACTCTGCTGTCCTTAACTTCCGACACCACTGAGCTGTCCTTAACCTCTGCTACCATTGTGCAGTCCTTAACCTACGTCACCACTCTGACCAGTCCTTAACCTCTGCCACCACTGTGCTGTCTTTAACCTCTGCAACCAGTGTGCTGTACTTAACCTCTGACACCATTACGCTGTCCTTAATCTCTGCCACCACTGTGCTTTCCTTAACCTCTACCAGAACTATGCAGTCCTTAACCTCTCCCACCATTGTGCTGTCTTTAATCTCTGCTATCATTTTGCTGTCCTTATTTTCTGCTTCCATTGTGCAGTCCTTAACCCCCGCCTACCACTGTTCTATCCATAACCACTGCCACAACTGTGCATTCCTTAATCTCTGTCACCACTGTGCGGTCCTTAACCTCTGATACTACTGTGCTGCCTTTATCGTCTGCCACTACTGTGCAGACGATAATCTCTAGCACCATTGTGCAGTCGTTAATCTCTGCCACCACTGTGCAGTCCTTAACCTCTGCCACCACAGTGCAGTTCATAGCCTCTGCTACCACTGTGCTGCCCTTAATCTCTGTCACTACTGTGCAGTCCTTAACCTCTGCCACTACAGTGTTGTCCTTAACCTCTGTCACGAGAGCACTTTCCTTAAACTCTGCTACCACTGAACGCAGCTCTTAACTTCTGCCACCACTGTGCGGTCCTTAACTTCTGCTACTACTGTGCACTCCTTAAACCTTGCCACCACGGTTTCATCCTTAACCTCTTTCACCACTGTGCGCTTTTTAACCTCTGACCTCTGTGCTGTCCTTAACCTTTGCTACCACTGTGCTTTCCTTAGCCTCTCCCACCACTGTGCTGTCTTTAACCTATAATACCATTGTGCAGTCCTTACCTTCTAACACCAATGTTCTGTCCTTATCCTCTGCTACCACTGTGCAGTCCTTAACCTCTGCCACCATTGTGCTGTCCTTAACTTTCGACACCACTGTTCTGTCCTTAACCTCTGCTACCACTCTGCAGTCCTTAAATTCTGCCGCCAGTGTGCTGTCCTTCACCTGTGCTACCACTGTGCGTGCATTCCTAAACTTCTGCCACCACTCTGCAGCCCTAAATCTTTGCCACCACTGTTCTATAGTTAACCTCTGATACCACTGTGTTGTCCTTAACCTATGTCAACACTCTGCAGTCCTTGACTTCTACCACCACTATGTTGCTCTTAACCTCTGCCACCACAGTGCAGTCCTTTAAATGTGCCAACACCGTCCAGTCCATAACGTCTGCCACCACTCTGCCTTCCTTAATCTATGACGCCATTGTGCTGTCCTTAACATCTGCTACCACAGTGCAGTCCTTAACCTCTGCCACCATTGTGCAGCGCTAAATTTCTGCCACCACTGTGCTGTTCTTAACCTCTGATACAACTGTGCTGTCCTTAACCTCTGTTAACACTCTGCAGCCCTTGACTTCTGCCACCACTGTGCAGCCCGTAACCTCTGCCATCACTATTCAGTCCCTAACCTTTGCCACCAGTGTGTTGTCCTTAATATCTGCCACCACTGTAGTCCTTAACATCTGTCACCACTGTGCTGTCCTTAACCTCTGCTGCCACTGAACGCAGATCTTAACTTCTGCCACCAATGTGCCGTCCTTAACTTCTTCTACCACTGTGCAGTCCTTAAACCTTGCCACCAGTGTTCTGTTCTTAACCTCTTTCACCACTGTGCTGTTCTTAACCTCTGATACCACTGTGCTGTCCTTAACTTTTGCTACTACTGTGCTTTCCTTAGCCTCTCCCACCACTGTGCTGGCTATAACCTATGCCACCACTGTGTTGTCCTTAACTTCTGACACCACTGTTCTGTCTTTATCCTCAGCTATCACTTTGCAGTCTTTAACCTCTGCCACCTTTGTGCTGTTCTTAACTTCCGACACCACTGTGGTGTCCTTAACCTCTGCTACTACTCTGCAATCCTTAAACTTTGCCACCACTCTGTTGCCCTTCACCTCTGCTACCACTGTGCAGTCCCTAACATCTGCCACATTCTGCAGCCCTTAATCTATGCCACCACTGTGCTATCCTAAACTTCTGCCACCACTATGCAGTCCTTAAAACCTGCCACCACCGTCCAGTCCATAATATCCACCACCACTCTGCCGTCCTTAATCTATGACACCATTGTGCTGTCCTTAACCTCTGCTACCACAGTGCAGTCCTTAACTTCTGCCACCATTGTGCAGCTCTAAATCTCTGCCACCACTGTGCTGTCCTTAACTTTTGAACACTGTTCTGTCTTTAATCTCTGCCAACACTCTGCAGCCCTTGACTTCTCCCACCATTGTGCTCTCCGTAACCTCTGCTACCACTATTCAGTCCCTAACCTTTGCCACCACTGTGCTGTCCTTTATATCTGCCACCACTGTGCAGTCCTTAATATCTGCCACCACTGTGCTGTCCTTAACCTCTGCTACCACTGAATGGAGTCCTTAACTTCTGCTACCACTGTGTAGTCCTTAAACCTTACCACCACTGTTCTATCCTTAACCTCTTTCGCCACTGTGCGGTTCTTAACCTCTGATACCACTGTGCTGTTCTTAACCTTTGCTACCTCTGTGCTTTCCTTAGCCTCTCCCAGCACTGTGCTGTCCTTAACCTATGCCACCACTGTGCTGTCTTAACTTCTGACACCAATGTTCTGCCCTTATCCTCTGCTGCTACTCTGCTGTCCTTAACCTCTGCCATCACTTTTTAGTCGCTAACCTCTGCCAACATTCTGCAGTCTTTCACCTCTCCCACCAATGTGCAGTGCTTAACTTCTGACACCACTGTGCTGTCCTTAACCTCTGCCACCATTGTGCTGTCCTTAACCTTTGCTATCACTATGCTGTCCTTAATCACTGCCATCACTGTGTTGTACTTAACCTCTGACATCATTTATCTGTCATTAACCTCTGCCACCACTGTGCAGTCCTTAACCTCTGCGACCACTGTGTGCGGTCCTTACCCTCTGCTAACACTGTGCTTTCTTCAACCTCTGCAACCACCTTGCTGTACTTAACCTCTGACACCACTGAGCTGTCATTAACCACTGCCACCACTGTGCAGTCCTTAACCTCTGTAATTATTGTGCAGTCCTTAAACACTGCTAACAATGTGCTGTCCTTATCTTCTGCTCCCACTGTGCATAACTCTGTGCAGTCCTAAACCTCTGCCACCACTGCGCTGTCTTTTTCCTCTACAACCACTGTGTCGTACTTAACCTCTGAAACCAGAGTGCTGTCCTTAATCTCCGCCACCTATGTGCTTTCCCTAACCTCTGCCACAACTGTGCTTTTCTTAACCTTTTCCACCACTGTCTTGTCCTTAACCTCTGCCACCACTGTGCAGTCCTTAACCTGTTATACCATTGTGCTGTCTTTAACCTCTGTCACCACTTTGCTGTTCTTATCCTCTGCTACCATTGTGCAGTCCTTAAACCCTGCCAACACTGTTTTGTCCATAACCCCTGCAACCACTATGCATTCCTTAACCTTTGCCACTACTTTCGAGACCTTAAAATCTGCCATCACTGTAAGAAGTCCTTATCCTCTGCCACCACTGTGCTCTCCTTAACCTCTGCCATCACTGTTTAGTCCTTAACCTCTGCCAACACTGTGCAGTCCATAATCTCTACCACCACTGTGCAGTCCTTAAAATCTGCTACTACTGTGTTGTCCTTGACCTCTGCTACCACTGTGCTAACCTTAACCCTTCTCACCAGTGTGGACTCCTGTACTTCTGACACCACTGTGCTGTCCTTAACCTCTGCCACGAATGTGCTGTCCTTAAACTCTGCTATCACTGTGCTGTCTTGAACCTCTGTTACCAATGTGTAGTCCTTAATCTCTGCTACCACTTTGCAGTCCGTAACTCTGCTAGCACTGTGCAGTCAATAACCGATGCCATCAAAGTGCTGTCCTTAACCTCTGCTATCTCTGTACAGTCAATAACCGATGCCATCAAAGTGCTGTCCTTGACCCCTGCCACCACTATATTGTAGTTAACCTCTGCTACCATTGTCCAGTTCTTAACCTCTGTCACCACTATGCGCAGTCCTTAATCTCTGCCACCATTATGCGCAGTCCATAACCTCTGCCACCACTGTGCTTTCTTTAACCTCTGCAACCGCTGTGCTGTACTTAACCTCTGACGCCATAGCGCTGTCCTTAATATCCGCCACCATTGTGCTTTCCTTAACCTCTGCAGCAACTGTGCTTTTCTTATTCTTTTTCACCACTGTGCTGTCCTTAACCTCTGCCACCACTGTTCTGTCCTTGGCATCTGCAAGCTCTTGGTTGTATTTAACATCTGCCACCGCTATGTATTCCTTAAAATTTGCCACCACTGTATAATCCTTAACCCCTGCCACCACTGTGCTTTCCTTAACCTCTGACACTATTGTGCAGTCCTTTATCTCTGCTACCACTGTGAAGTCGTTAACATCTGTCACCACTGTGCAACCCGTAATCTCTACCACCACTGTGCAGTCCTTAAAATCTGCTACCAGTGTACTGTCTTTAGCTGCTGCTACCGATGTGCTGTCCTTAACCTCTGCTACCACTGTGCTGTATACAGCCTCGCTCACCAATGTGGAGTCTTTAACTTCTGACACCACTGTGCTGTTCTTAACCTTTGCCACCACTATGCAGTGATTAATCTCTACCACCACTATGCTGTCCTTAACATCTGCCACCACTGAACTTTCTTAAACTCTGCTACCATTGTGCAGTCTTTAACCTGTGCTACCACTCTGCGCAGTCCTTAACATCTGCCACCACTATGTTGTCTTTAACCTTTGCAACTGTGCTGTATCTAACCTCTGATACCATTATGCTTTCTTTAATCTCTGCCTCCATTGTGCTTTCCTTAACCTCTACCACAACTGTGCAGTCCTTAACTTTTTCCACCACCATGCTGTCTTTAAGCTCTGCTACCATGGTGCAGTCCTTAACCCCTGCCACTAATGTTTTGTCCATAACCTCTGCCACAATTCTGCAGTCCTTAATCTCTGGCATCACTGTGCGGTCCTTGCTCTCTGAAATAACTGTACTGTCCTTAACCGCTGCCACCAGTGTGCAGACCTTAATCTTTAGCAGCACTGTGCAGCCCTTAACCTCTGCCAACGCTGAGCAGTCCGTAACCTCTGCTACCACTGTGCTGTGCTTATCCTCTGACACCGCTGTGCTGTCCTAAACCTCTGCCACCACACTGCAGTTCATAACCTCTGCTACCACTGTGCTATCCTTGACGTCCGTCACCACTGTGCAGTCTATAACCTTTGCCACCACTATACCGTCTTTAACTTCTGCCACCGCTGAACTTTCCTTAACCTCTGCTACCATTGTACAGTCATAAGCATCTGTCACCGTAATGAGCAATCCTTAAACTCTGCTGCGACTGCGCTGTCCTTGACCTTTGCAGCCCTTAATCTCTGTAACCATCGTGCACTCCTTAACCTCTGGTACCATTGTGTTGTCCTTAACCTATGCCACCCCTCTGCTGTCCTTAGTATCTGCCACCGCTCTGCTGTACTAAAGCTTTGATACCACTGTGCTGTCCTTAACCTCTGCCAACACTGTACTGTCGTTGACGTATGGCAACACTGTGCAGTCCTTAACTTCTTCCACCACTGTGCTGTCCTAAACCTTTTTAACCACTGTGTTGTCCTTATTCTCTGCCAACACTGTGCTGTCCTTGACCTCTGCAAGCACTGTGTTGTCTTTAACATCTGCCACCACTATATATTCCTTAAAATCTGCCATCACTGTGCAGTCCTTAACCCCTGCCACTACTGTGCTCTAATTAACGTCTGAAACCATTGTGCTGTCCTTTACCCCTGCTACCACTGAGCAGTCCGTAACCTCTGGTACAACTGTGCTATCCTTAATGTCTGTCACCACTGTGCAGTCCATAACCTTTGCCACCACTATAATGTCTTTAACATCTGCCATCACTGAACTTTCCTTAACCTCTGCTACCAATGTGCAGTAATTAGCATCTGCCACCGTTATGCGCAGTCCTTAAACTCTTCCACGACTGCGCTGTCCTTAACCTCTGCAGTCCTTAATCTCTGTATCCATCGTGCGCTCCTTAACCTCTGCTACCACTATGCTGTCCTTAGCCTCTGCCACCACTGTGCAGACCTAAATATCTGCCACCACTCTGCTGTCCTAAACCTTTGATACCACTGTGCTGTCCTTAACCTCAACCAGTACTGTGCTACCCTTGACCTCTGACACCAGTATGCATTCCTTAAAATCTGCCACCACTGTGCAGTCCTTAACCCCTGCTTCCACCGTGCTGTCCTTAACCTCTGACACCATTGTGCAGTCCTTTATCTCTGCTACCACTGTGAAGTCGTTAACATCTATAACCACTGTGCAACCCGTAATCTCTGCCACCACTGTACTGTCCTCAAAATCTGCTACCAGTGTACTGTCTTTAGCCTCTGCTACCGATGTGCTGTCCTTAACCTCTGCTACCACTGTGCTGTCCTTAACGTCTCTCACCAATGTGCAGTCCTTAACTTCTGACACCACTTTGCTGTCCTTAACCTTTGCCATCACTATGAAGTGATTAAGCTCTACCATCACTATGCTGTCCTTAACATCTGCCACCACTGAACTTTCTTAAACTCTGCTACCATTGTGCAGTCTTTAACCTGAACTACCACGCTGCGCAGTCCTTAACACCTGCCACCACTATGTTGTTTTTAACCTTTGCAACCACTGTGCTGTATTTAACCTCTGACACCATTATGCTCTTCTTAATATCTGTCACCATCGTGGTTTCCTTAACCTCTACCACAACTGTGCAGTCCTTACCCTTTTCCACCACTGTGCTGTCCTTAACTTCTGCCGCCACTGTGCAGTCCTTAACCTTTCCCACCATTGTGCTGTCTTTATCCTCGGTCACCACTCTGCTGTCCTTACCCTCTGCTACCATTGTGCAGTCCTTAACCCCTGCCACCAATGTTTTTTCCATAACCTCTGCCACAATTGTGCAGTCCTCAATCTCTGCCACCACTGTACGGAACCTACCCTCTGAAATTACTGTAATGTCCCTGACCGCTGCCACCAGTGTGCAGACCTTAATCTCTAGCACCACTGTGCAGCCCTTAACCTCTTCCATCGCTGAGCAGTCCGTGACCCCTGCTACCACTGTGTTGTGTTTAGCCTCTGTCACCGCTGTGCTGTCCTAAACCTCTTCCACCACATCGCATTTCATAACCTCTGCTACCACTGTGCTGTCCTTAACGTCTTTCACCACAGTGCAGTCCTTAACCTTTGCCACCACTATACTGTCTTTAACATCTGCCACCACTGAACTTTCCTTAACCTCTGCTACCATTGTGCAGTCATAAGCATCTGTCACCGTAATGAGCAGTCCTTAAACTCTGCTGCGACTGCGCGGTCCTTGACCTCTGTAGTCCTTAATCTCTGTAACCATCGTGCACCCCGTAACCTCTGGTGCCACTGTGTTGTCCTTAACCTATACCACCCCTCTGCCGTCCTTAACCTTTACCACCCCTCTGCTGTCCTTGACCTCTGTTACCACTGTGCAATCCTTAAAACCTGCTTCCACTCTTCTATCCTTAACCTCTGCCACCAATGTGCAGCTCTTAAGCTCTGCCACCACTGTGCGGTTCTTAAAATCTAATACCACTGTGTTGTCCTTAGCTTTTAATACCACTGTGCTGTCCTTACTTTTTCCAAGAAATGTGCTGTCTTTAACTTCTGACACCACTGTGCTGTCTTTAACTTCTGACACCACTGTGCTGTCTTTAACCTCTGCCACCATTGTGCATTCCTTAAATTCTGACACCACTGTGCTGTCCTTAACCTCTCTTACCACTGTGCATTTCTTAAAATCTGCCACCACTGTGCTGTCCTTAACCTCAGCCAACACTGTACTTTCGTTGATCTCTGGCAACACTGTGCAGTCCTTAGCCTCTGCCACCACTGTGCTGTCCTTAACCTTTTCAACCATTGTGTTGTCCTTATCCTCTGCCAACATTGTGCTGTCCTTGACCTCTGCAAGCACTGTGTTGTCTTTAACATCTGCCACCACTATGCATTCCTTAAAATCTGTCATCACTGTGCAGTCCTTAACCCCTGCCACCACTGTGCTCTCCTTAACCCCTGACACAATTGTGCTGTCCTTTACCTCTGCTACCACTGAGCAGTCCGTAATCTCTGCTACTACTGTGCTGTGCTTAACATCTGTCACCGCTGTGCTGTCCTAAACCTCTGCCACCACACTGCAGTTCATACCCTCTGCTACCACTGTGCTATCCTTAACGTCTGTCACCACTGAGCAGTCCATAACCTTTGCCACCACTAAAATGTCTTTAACATATGCCACCACTGAACTTTCCTTAACCTCTGCGACCAATGTGCAGTCATTAGCATCTGCCACCGTTATGCGCAGTCCTTAAACTCTGCCACGACTGCGCTGTCCTTAACCTTTGCAGTCCTCATTCACTGTAACCATCATGCACTCCTTAACCTCTGCTACCACTGTGCTGTCCTCAGCCTATGCCACCACTGTGCAGACCTTAATATCTGCCATCACTCTGCTGTCCTAAACCCTTGATACCACTGTGCTGTCCTTAACCTCAGCCAACACTGTGCTGCCCTTGACCTCTGCCAGCACTGAGTAGTCCTTAACTTTTGCCACGACTGTGCTGTCCTTAACCTCTTCAGCCACTGTGCCACTGCGTTGTCCTTATCATCTTTCAACACTGTGCTGTCCTTGACCTCTGCAAGCTCTTGGTTGTATTTAACATCTGCCACCACTATGCATTCCTTAACCTCTGACACCACTGTGCAGTCCTTTATCTCTGCTGCCACTGTGAAGTCGTTAACATCTGTCACCACTGTGCAACCCGTATCTCTGCCACCACTGTGCAGTCCTCAAAATCTGCTACAAGTGCGCTGTCTTTAGCCTCTGCTACCGATGTGCTGTCCTTAACCTCTGCTACCACTGTGCTGTCCTTAACGTCTCTCACCAA
>JAUUDW010385286.1:0-20656 GCA_032361385.1 Panulirus guttatus
GTGCAGTGAGGATGTTGGTGGGAGAAGGTGGTGAAGACAGTGAGCGATTGAGGACAAGGGGGAGGAGGCTGTATGATATTGCCAATGTCTTAACATCTCTAGGACTTGTGAAAAGAGTACCTACAGCTAAAGCCTTTAAGTATATAGGGCCAGAGGTTGAAGCTGTAACCAGTGAAGAAGGTAATAGCTAGAGATGATTTCAAGAAATTTTATTTTACTGCTCTCGTTGAAGTGTTACATAGGTTACTTACAAATGTGTTTTTTCTTTCCACAGTGAAGCAACACTTTTAAGATACCTGCTTATTGTATATATATTTATTCTATCTGTTTCTTCTAACTCCATTCCTATTTACACAGGGTGGATAGAATGTGTGTATCTATTTCCAGTCACACATATGTTCAGCTTATGTGTGGTGTACTGTACTAAAGTGAAAAATGTCTTCTACTCATATGTGTGTTTATTTCTCGTATCCACACTGATTATACCTTCACCCTCAAATAAAAATCCTTTACTTACACAAGATAAGGTATAACGCCTCTGCCCTACTCATCTGAAGTACTTTTTGTCTTATGCAATCAGCTCACAGTATGTGTCCATCTCTTTTGGAGTCTTACCATTCTTCTACCTCCATTTATCATGTGTCATGTAGCCTGTTATCAAGTGTGTGTCCTTCATGGCCTTACCATCTTTGATTAAAAGACAAAATTCTATGCATCTTTTTAAAAAAGAATTTTGCACCTCATATCTTTTTCATGTTTTCATTTCTCCTGCATATTTTCATAATTCCTACGATATGATGGTAGTTATACTTCTCTGTTGCTGTCTTTTAGTAGTTATACTTCTCTGTTGCTGTCTTTTATTGTTTATTTACCTATCTAGATCTAGGAAAAACACGTCTCGTGTCCATACCATAGAGTTGTTACAAGTACTCTTCTTACACAAGATTTATTTTTATTTCTATTTACCCAAATTCCCGGTGCACTTTTTGATCTTTTTTGCTTGACTTTGCATTCCTTGTGAATCTTCACTCTATTTTCTTTACTAATCGTCTTTCACAAATACCTAAACTCTTTAACAGTTTCGGTTAATAATTTTACAACCCTGGGGCTCAGTTTATGGGACTCCTGAAACTTTGAGGCTCCATTCAACCTGGGGAATTGATGAATTCCACAGGAGCAGGAAGGCACTCAGTGAGACTGTATTCTTTTCCATCCTTTGACAATTGATGATACATCCTCGTTAAAGGTGAGTTCTGACTCACCGTGTGGCCACTTGCAGGTGTTGGCTGCTAACGCCTAATTTTCAGTTCTGTAATAAAATGGATGTGACATACAGTGTGACAGTTCATCACTTTCAAAAATAAGAATCTTAGTCTTGCATACATTTACTTTCAACATCCTTCTCTACACATCGAAGTGGTGCACCACTCCCTACACCTCTCAGTTTCAAATAATGAACGATATCATTTGCAGATAACTATGGTAGTTGCCATTTAATACCACCATGGTTTAAAAAGACATCACAATCGCCCCACCTCGTTTGGCTGCTGCTTCCCATAGCTTCTGTGGGAAGACTTGCCACTTGAGGATTGGCCATTATGATGTCTCCTTTCCTCAGACAGCTTAGCTATGGATTTCTCTTCCTTCTTTTGTCTTTTATCTCTTTATATAACCATTTTTCCATTAATAGTCAGGTCTTCAAACATATGCAGAGTCATGAAAATTTTTACTTTATAACTTTTTCCTCACACGAGATGGCCTTGCTTACCCATGCCATATCGGTTACAATGAAAAAAAATATATTGCCTTACCATGCTGCCATATTTAGTTCCAAATCCATTCATCTGCAACCTCCACTCTGTCCTGTTTCACATGCACTACTCTTTTCTCTTTTTGAGATACATACATTATTGCTATTACCATCTGTAATGTCATTCATTCTATTGTACTCTTTCCCGACCACTAATCCTGCTATTCTACTAGTACCCATATATTACATTATCTTTCTTTTGACACCTAGTATCTAACCATAGATTTTTGCATGTTCTGTGCATGGCAGTGTGTGATGAGGTGTCGCAATTGAGACAAGTTCTGGTCTGAAGTGACAGTTTCAAGTTGTTAGTGTTAGGTGTTTCATGCTAATTACATTGAACTCCTGTTTATCCCCTATCAAGTTAATTAGAAAATCCAAAACATTAGCACCATTCAATTTTTTCCCTTAAGCATAAAACTCCCAAAATAACGGCACTTTTCAATCCCGTGAAAAAAAACAACAAAAAAACGAGACATTGGCACAACAATTTTTCTCCCTCAGTGATCCAAAGAGAGGACGCTTAATTTTACGTAATTCCCAAGACTAATGAATAATTATTGAAATGATACTTCCTACGAAATCCAGTCACAGGATAGCAATAGGTTGGTGTTTCCTTTCTGCACTCGCTTCCCCCTTCAACCCATTTTCCTCACGAACATGCATTACAAAAATACATTACTAATACGTGAATCACGTAAAACTCTTGGAATTATGATAATGCACACTCAGTTTATTTTCGTTCATGATACCCATATTGCCCGTATGAACATAATCTATGCCAGAGTTTTCTTTCGCAATGTATCATTGAAACCCAAAAATTATTGTACCACAAAATTTTCATAGCTTCTGTTATGTATTTTAATGAATATCAACGTCCACCACACATTTTTGCATCGAACATAAATTCATATTATTACTATTTGATTATAAAAAGTTAATTCTTGTTAAGAAAATGCAACTTTATAATTTACCATCAAGAACAAATGCTGTGACGTCACATGTAAATAAATAATATGGCGCGTGGTTCTGACTGGGTCAAACGTGTTATTGTTTACTCTTGATTCAACGTAAAACTGGATTTATTTATGCGATATTACATTAGATGAAGTTCCTTACATATGGATAAGACGGTCAATTTATGAATGATAATCATATTTATGTAAGCAGCACACTGAACAGTATCCGTGAGAAAAAGTCTGAAAATAGTGCCCACCATCGTAAAACAATAAGGTATTATTGGCTTCCTTTAATTTTACGTATACAAACTCTTTTTATAAATGCATTTAGTTGGCCCTGTGCGTTTTAGTGGCAGGGAATGAATAATTTTATGTTTTCAATACAGCATATTTAAATTTTTCCAATAGTGTTTATTGTGTACGCAAAATTCATCTAACAGGTACCATAAATGTATCAAGGGTTACAGTTAATGGTGAGTCTACTGTAATTCTTTTTGCATCCAGGAATATTATTTTACTTACTGTTAGAATAAAGATGTTGATTTTAATACGTATTCATTGATGGGACTTTGGTAACAATACAAGTTTTCCACAGACACATTCGGTGTACTCCATCGCCACTCATTACTTCCCTCCCGTCTGGGAAATGGTGGAGGCAAAGAAAATACGTCTTTTGGTGACCATGATGTTACTCCCTCTAATGTTGCCCCTCCTGTACAAAAAAGAGGGCGGCCGCGAAAGCTTTCGACGGATTTCTCTGCATCTGCATTACCTGGTATGTGTTGACAGTTTTCATACCTGTAATGATAAATGAATAACCTGCACATTTGTAAATAAGTTGTTAGTATGATAAGTATTTTTGTAATATATGGTTTAACATACATTTGCCATTTTATTTTGAATGTGATGTAACAAGTTCTTAAGAACATGAATAACCATTAAGCCATATTTGTAGAACTGTGTGTGCTATTTCTGAATGGATGCTGTGGATGTTGTCCAAGGTTGTAGATTTGGTGAATCAGCCTTACAGGAAGTATGATTCCTTAATGTCTTGCCCTGCTAAACTAAAACTAACTCTTCCATACAGCTTTAGATCCTAGAATAGTGAGAGTCCTGCTGTGCATAGCTATAGAGTCTTCTGATTTTGGAAACTGCATTTTAGAGTTAAGATAAATCCATGTCTGTAGTCCCTGGCCGGAATTAGGACTGTGCGAATTAGGAATCGCCTGACTTTCATTAAATTTTAAAAGTTTTGCTCGGTGGATTGTCATCTTACATATCCAGTGAGGACCTTCCTCCAAAGCATATTTCAGGAACTGTGTATTTGTTCTTCCAGGCTTCTTCCAACCTCTTTCTTCGGGGAATATTTCCTGTCGGCATAAGGAGCTGGGCTTACACAACCCAGTTTGTCAACCAGAGCCCTTAATGTTAGGAAAGTTGCTTTTACCTCAGCATCTATGTCTTCCTTTAAGCCCACCTGTTTCATGAGGGGTATGCTCATGGTCGCTTATGGAGCTAATGCCATCAGGGAGAAATATGGAATTTTAAAGTATGAAAAGCTATTTCTTTCTTAAGGTGGAGCCCTGTGAGTGCCATTTTTTGTTTATATTTTCCTTCCCTGTCCCCTTTGCTTTCCGTTATAGAAAACATTTTGCAGTTCTGGCATGACCTACCCAGAGCTGATGTCAGTGACTAGCAAAAAATCTGGGTTGCACAGACAACATGAGCCCTCAACAGTGAATGTGAAAATGACATGACAGTCCAGGCTGTCACTGATTGGTTAACAAGTATCCATGTAAGAGGCTACTGTACTATTGTCAGAATGGAAAACCAAAGGAAAAGTAGTATGGCAGAAGTTGTTATTGATACTTTTGGTTAAAGACCAGGAAGACAGCAGTGGAAGAGAAACAGAGGTTGTCACATCTTTAGACAGTGGAATTTGAATAACACTTGCTGTGATTTTGAGTAGGATGAAATGCAAATGTATGTGGAAGGAAAGAGAGTTTTATTAGAACCAATATGTTAATACCTTTGCTAAATTGGCCTGAGAACAGAAATGGTTGCATTACAAATTAGAAGAAGAGATAGTTTTAGAGGAAGGAGGAAGGGGAGGCCTGGTGCCTCCATTCCAGTAAAACTACGCTCTGCTATATGCTCATCGCAGGTAGAATTATCACCCAAGGAAAGGCAGAAATCTTCTTGTGAAAAGTCATAGGAAAAAGTTCATAATTCAGCCCTGTTGGAACTTTAGAGGGGATTGCCAGGGAAGGTGTGATTAGTAAGCAATTAGTAAGATGTTATGAGAGTGCGTCTAGATGAACCAGTCAGGGGCAAATTTGTGTAGCCATTGTGTAAAGCTTTGAGAATAAAAAAATTATTTTTATTAGACTTGAGCTTCTCTTCTCTGACAGAATGTTTAAAGGAGTTTACCTATTGTCCTCCCAGGCCAGTAAATTAATACGTTTGAAGTGTCCCTTTTGTGTAAAAGTTTTTTCCTAATGGCTGCCTGGCTTTGGGTCTTATGTTCAGTTTCTCTACGGGTGAGTGAGAGGTAACAATATCTTTTTTCAGAATTGTAGCCAATTTACACGTATGAGATTGGTTATCAGGATAGGTAAATGCTTTGTTGAAATGATTTGGGCTATTCATATTTGAGTTTGGTTGCTTTCGTGGGTTAAAATGATCCAGCATATGTCTTTCAAAACTTCTGCCTGTTTTCAGAAACTAGTTCAGTCAGAACCAACTTTCTTTGCTAAATTGTACTTTTTAACTTCTTTTGCTTCAGTGGTTCACATTATCACTCCAGTTTTCTACTGAAGGTCAGAGTTATTTTAGTAGGGTACTATACATCTTAAAAAGATAATTGTGCTTTAGTAATTTTCATTTTGGATTGTTATCAGCTGCTAAGCGGTCCAAGCTTCAAAGAACTCGCAGTGAGGACATCACCACCTCTAAACCAACTCGGAAGTTCACACGTCACCCGTCACTCCATGATATCTGTCAGGTGGGAATTCTTGAATATTGTCATTGCTTTTAGATGGCTTGTGAGTGGATGTAAGTGAAGGAGGCCTTTTCTTCAACTGTCCCTGGTGCTACCTTTCTTATGTGGGAAACAGCAGACAAGAATGAAAAAAAGAAAATCTAGAAAAGGTAAGGAGAATAAGGGAGGAATTCTGGTAAGATTGATACACAGTAGGCTTGAGAGAAAGATGTCGGTGAGTGCACATGCATGTTCTGAGCAAGCTGGCAGATAGAAGTTTAATTTTGGCTGTGTTGTCCTGAGTAGTTGTTATGTTACAATAACCTGTATAAATCTTCTGGCTTGTGGGAAGGGTTCTTATTAATTCATTTTTTTGCATCATGAGGCTGTCACTGATCTATTCTCCTATTGCTCTTAAAGTAACAGTATTTTTACTGAATGTGCCAGTAACACACCTGATGACTTTTAGGGAAATTTTTGCTGTGATTGTTGTTGCTACAGAGTTGAATATACTCTGTTCCGTGTGGGGACACCTTCCATTCCTGGGAGATATTGAGGTAAAATACAATATGATTTGTGGTATTTTCTGTGCTCAAGAATAACCAGCATAAGTAGCCAACTTATCTTATGGGAGCCTCAGACCATGGTTTTGTCATTTCAGAGGTGACTGTATGTTTAGTTTGTATTTGCAGGTAACACCTCGTAAGGTATTTCATGGGCATTACTTTGGTGAATGTTGTTCCTGGAAATGTACACAATGAGTCTTTTAGGAGAGATGCTTCTTAAATACCTGAAAAGCTTGTATGGAAAAGTCTTTGAAAATTGCTGTTGTATACATGCATGACTAATAGTTGTAAGAAATTAGCATACAGTCTTAGAATAATATACCTTATGAGAGCCTATGATTTATTATCCCACCACGACAAAAACTTTTGTCAGTCAGTTGAAGTGACACGAACATGTCTTTTTTGCTTAGAGGAACCTTCAGAATTAGCTAGGTATGGGATTTATGAAAGACTTTTGTCTGGATTTAGCAATTTAGAGTTATACTTCCTCTTCTTCCCACCCTTGGGTTCATTATCAGTGGTCAAAAGTATTTTGCCAGGGGTGGGCTGTATGACCTGACAACAAATGGTTAACTTGAGGGCCTTGGATTCCATTATATTAAAAGTGTCTAACTGCCAGTGTGTCTTTGCTGATATTGATGGGACCAGTTTCAGTCAGTTATGTGGAAGGGTTTTATGTTATGTCAAATTCAGGCTTCGTTCTGTCTAGGCCCAGAAAATAGTCTCTCAACTGTTGCTCAAGGGTCTATTGATACCTTTTGTAGAGATGCTGAACAATTTGATTATTTAGGGAAAACTATTGATTCTTTATGTTTATAAGCATTGTTAGTCTATCTATCTATATCTCTGATGCCTGTTCCCTTCAGGAACTCCCTCAGGAGGATGGCTATGGCAAAAGTCTCTATAACTGGTGACCTCCAGTGCCACTTTTTAGCCTGCAGTGCCTCACCCTTACCAGGCCACTAGCAGAGGGTAACTCTAGCGCAGTGTTTTCAGAGGCTCCTACCTAATGTTCTTACTGACTACTTCTGCCGAATGTGTCTGTCTAATGTTAACTGCAAGATAAATAGATACCCTGGGGATGGGGGAGAAAGAATACTTCCCATGTACTTCCTGCTGGAAATCCTCTCCTCCTGTTTTTGCTTTTCCAAAAGAAGGAACAGAGAAAGGGGCCAAGTGAGGATTTTCCCTCTTAGGCTCAGTCCTCTGTTCTTAACCCCACCTTGCTAACGTGGGAAATGGTGAATATGCATGAAAAAAAGTAGATAGAATAAAAATACAAATTAATACAGACCAATGGGTCCTAATGAGGCTGATTGTGATAGTGGAAGAAAATAGAAACTCATGCATTAGTATGGTAAGAGAAGAAAGACAGATTTTTTAAAGAGGAAGACGTACAGTTTTGATATAGTTAAGGAGAAATATATAGTGTCAGATGTTTATTTGAAGCAAAGTATTTATCAAATCTTTATTTAAACTTATGTGTGGTATTGTTTTTAACGACTCCAATTCATAAATCATTCCATATGTTAACAGTCCTTTTGAAGAAAAAAGTACTCTGCCTCATTCAATGTATACTGTTTGAAAGAAGGGGTTTTTTGCTTGATTTCGTTGATCTTATATCTCCTTGATTCTTATTTTCATCTTTGACACATCCTGCTATGTGTATTGAATGAGAACTGCATTACTTAATGAAATTTAGAAGGTGCACAAGAACCAAGATGTGCTAGAGAGTGTCATTTGTGAGATATGAATCACTTGATGTAGAATGTACTCAAATTATTCACCAAAGTTTTTTCTTTTTCAGTTGAATTTGGATTGATGTATCAAGGCTTGCTCTAAGGCTGTATAAGGTGAATTAAAAGTCATGGACTATTAATCTTTGAGCTGATGTTTTTTGTGTAATTCTTTTTTTGTTGTCAGGCTGTAATCTCAACATACAATATGGTATAATGAGTGTTTGACATAAGTAGTTTTTTGCTTTGGACATACCATAGGAAATAAGACCCCGGTAGCTCTTGGATTATATCTAAATTGTTCAGGTTGTGGAGATGATGGTTAACAGTAGAAATTATTTAATGAACGAAATGGGAGCAGGGAGTTGAGGGTTAGATTACAGAGCATTACAAGATGTGAATTATTGAGAAAGATATTAATGTACAGTAGATGTGAAAATATATGTGGGGCATGCTGAATGCAGAAGATTGATATCCTTTGTAGAATTTTTCACCCTTCATTAGTTTTATTATCCAAGTGATAATGTTTAACATGGAGTGAGGTCTTTGACACGAGGGTAAATGGCCTTTGTGCATACTCAGCGAGTAATTGCTCGCCGATATTGCCTTGCACTAGAGATGGACCTGTTTCTAGGGAAGAGGGCACAAGGTGCTACTACAGAATCATATATATGTATTGAGATTTACGGATGGGAAATAGCTCATTGGATGTTTGGTAGATCAGTGTTTCACGTATGTAAGGTAGGACTCATAAAGTGTTAAAAGGAGAGGAAACATTTCTTGTAGACCTATTATGTGTGACAGTAGTAAGATGTTTGTAAGTTGTTATACATAGAAATGGTATTGTTTGCAGGACATTTCAATAAAATTCATATATAATCTTTAGGTGTACATTTCAGATCTTAATGATCCCTTTTGACAGGTTGCAGAAGTGGAGCGAGAGAAATTGCTACAAAAGGAACAGCAGCAGTCCTCCTATTCCACCAGTGAACCTACTCATGGTCAGACTTCTTGCACATCATCACTTCAAAAAAAAGTAGGTGCCAACTAACCATTTTGTCTTTAACCCATTGATTGCAGAGTCCCAGTATATTATGGATATCCCCACAGCAAGCCTTTTCAAAAAAAAATTTTGTTTTTATTTTTTCCATGCCATATAAAAGAGTTATTTTTTTCTAAAACACTTAACACATATAAGACAGCATGGTATATCTGTACTCACATTGCTGGGAGGGGGAATGTAGATCCATGGCACAGCAAGGAATGTGAGGAGGAAGAAATCATTGCCTGTCAGGTCAAAGGTATAGTTGTTCCAGGAATGGTGTATGGATGTAAGTCTTATTCCTTGAATGTACAGGAAAGGAGAAAGGTAGATATGAAATACCTAAGGACAATGTGTGGCGTGAGATGGGTTGATCATATAAGAAATGACATCAACAGAGAGAGGTGTAGTAATGAGGGTAGTGTGATTGAGAGAGCTTACCAGGGTGTGGTGAAATGGGCTGGGCATATGGAGGTGACGAATAAAAAGAGACTGACAGAGAGGATGTGTCAAATGTATTGTAATCCAGAGGAAGGAGGTGGAAGTGTGTGTGTGTTTTTTTTCCAGTCATGGACAAAAGTCCACATCAAGGACGGGCCCAAATTGAAATATAGAGAATTGAGAAAGGGGGAAACACAGACAGGGGAAGTATTTACAAATTTTTGAGAAAGTGGAAAGCATGTCTCTTAAAATGAGCCAGGTCATAGTTATTGGGAAAGATATGAGAAGGTAGAGAGTACCAAAGCTTCAACGTGTAGGGAAAGAAACAGTTATCAAAATGGCACACCCTTGAGGTCCCAATGGCCACACAATAATCATGTGATGCAGCAGCTTGCCGAGTATTCCATGGTCTAAATAGTGATGGGGGCACACATGCAGCCAGCTCTTCGGAGCAGAAGCCAAAGTAAGGGATGTGTTAGGGTATTGGGGCCTTGAACATTCAGGAAGTTAAGAGGTGTGCATTGGATAGAAAGAATTGAGGGTCATGTGGTAGAGTACATGTTGGGAAGGGGTGACTTACTATTAATGGACTGAACCAGGGTGTATAAAGTTGTATTGACTGCCATTTTGTTGTATGTGGGTCTTGACTGTGGATGGTAGACTCTGCTGTCATGACAGAGAGTGGACGTTTGCAAGCAGTGCCTTTGTCGTTTGTTCATGACTCTGTAGTCACATACTGGTGATGGAATTTTCTGAATAACATAGTACAAGTATTGCTGATTTGAAACAAATTTAAGTTCATTGAAATTTTTGCTTTCAGTTGGAGAAACCAACCATAAAAACTGAAGGCCAGCCTGTTAATTCAACTGCTTCAGTTTCCAACTTCCTACGGTGTCGTCTGACCTCACATGGGAAGATACCAGTGGCCCTTAACTTCCAGGGATGTCGCAGACAACAGGAACGTGAGGGCCAGAGTTTGGATCAGGCCAAAATTGAGAGAAAGTCTAGAACTTCATTGGTGGTCACCCAGTCAAATGCTGGGCAACAAACATCAGGCTTTTCTCACCAGAATTCTGAGGTATTTGAAGGCATTATATTGGCAGTTAGTTGTCCATTGCTGTTTATGTTGAAATTTATTTGCTTTACTTTTTGTACATAGAAGCTCTTCTTTCTGTAGTGCTTGTTTCCTGTTTCCTGCATTAGTGAGGTGGTATTGGGAACAAATGAATGGGCCTTGGAGAATCATCCTTGCATGGCTCCTTCTTGTTTTCTTTCTTTTAGAAAGTAATAGTGCAGGAGGAAAGGGTTTTTAGCCTCCTGCTTCTCCTCCTCTTAGTCGTCCTGTACAACACACAGGAAATACATGGGTAATATTATTTCTAGCTTGTCCCAAGGGATAATATTTAGAAATATTGCTGAAGTTTTCACACTGTAAGGAGAATTCTTAAAGCATGCAGGTATGATTTATAAGAAAGAGGAGTTTCATCTGTGCTGTATATTTGCAGGCCTTTCTTGAGCAGTTTGCAAACATTATATCCCTAAAATTTATGAATATTTTGATTCATTTTTGGCTGTTGCCTTTGTTTTATGATTTTATTCACTCAAGTAGGTGAAAGATATTTAGGTAGCTGATTGTTAGGATTAGACTGGCCTGGGGAAATTGTAGTACTTGGTATTCACTCTTGCTATGTAATTAATCATTCCACAAGTGGATAATTTGTCTTGGAAGTAGAGAAATAAAAGTATTTACTGACAAATCAAACATTCTCTTACATTTAACTGTTTTCAGTGGATCATTTGCATACAGTTTGTCAACTTTGAGATGCATTTTGAATTAAGTCCAGTTTGGTAAAGTCCACAAATTCTTTGACTCTGTTATACCATTTCTTGGTTATTCAGACAAGACTAACATATCATTCAGACTTCCACCCCAACCTATGAAATGCATCCACTGCACGTAGTGAAAATAAATTCTCCCTGTCATTCTTGTAAAACGTCTTTACCCATCAGCAACTTTCTGTGGTCTCATCTTTCTGCCGCAAACCAAACTACCATGGGTCTTAAGCCAGATAGCCATATCATGATACCAGATTTCTTATGTATAAGTTCCCAACAAATCATATGTAGACTGCTAAGGAGGCATGCAGTATCTAAATTGAAACGAGGTAGATTTCATTCTTGATTATTTTATATAAATATATATGTAATTGACCTGTCCCTTTACCTGAACTTTCTGTGCAACTTTGGTATACACTCATAAAAGTGTGGTTGAAAGTAATATTAGTCAATAATTGAACAGGAATGTATCTTTTCAGCATACCTGACCAAGTTTTAAACACTGAAAAGGATAGTGGTTTTATACTTAAAAGAGGATTGAATCCTGTATAAGTAAAGAACAGGGTGGGTTTTGGAGGGGAAAAGTAGTGCACTTTTACAAGTATTGTAAAATATCCTTGAGAATAAGAGGAAGGCATATTCTGCACTTTCGGATTTAGAAAAGCCATATGAAAAAGGGGATAAGAAAGCTTTTCAAGAATTCTTGACTCTCGTTCTGGTGTGCATGGAAGACTAAAGATGCTGTTAAGAGCATTTGTAATGATAGTTGTACGTTTGTAAGGGTAAGTGGTGGTATGAGTGGTTTGAAATAATTGTGGGAGTTCATACAGGCTGTTTGGTATCACCATAGATGTTTTACTATTTTTATGATAGAACTGTGTGAGATGAGAGTGGGGTAGGTTGATGGCATTATACAGTTAAATTATGATGAAACAGAATGGAGGGTGTGTAGATATTTTTTGTAGGATGAGACTTACCTAGTGAATGGGCAGAACAGAAATTTAATTTTAGTTACATTTCTAGGGTTTCACATAGTATCGTGTGTTATCTGCTGTATAATTTTGGAGATAGGTCACTGAGTAGTAGAGGGCATGTCAAGATAAATTTTATTTTTCCTATCAGTGAAGGAAAAAGCATTTTCCCCCCTTTACATTTCTTTTAGTAAAATTTCTCATGTGGATTGATATCCCTCATATGGGCAATAGAAAAATAGTATCTTAATTTAACTGTAATTTTTTTTCTTTGAATATTAGTCCATGATATGATTACATCAGTTTTTAATGAGAATAAAGAAATTTAGAAAAGTGGAAAAATAATTTTATTTTAATTCCAGGGATATAGAACCTCCCTTCTTGAAGCAGGGAAGGAATTAGTCTCTCAAGGAAGTTTAACAAATTCAGAATTCAGCTGTAAGCCAGTTCAACCCTTGAACCAATTCGTATGCACCACTAACCAAGGGTTTCATGCTGCTCCAGTTGTGATGATGAAAAGTGAAGGATGCTCAGTGCTGACTGGCTTTCCACATGGTCCTCGTGGTGCTTCTCTAGGCCCTACCTCTTCACAGAACCCTCGGGTGATTAAAGTGATAACAAAGACTGGAGGCTCTAGTCAACAGGAATCCTCAACTGTCATTACAGTGTTGCCAGCCACACAAACTTGTAGTCAAAACTCAACCTTGTCAAAGCAGTTTGTTGTGCAGGCTAGTGGAGGATTTCATCAGGTTTCTCCTGGGATTTATACTAATGGACATAAGGTGACTGGGTCTAACAGTTTAAGAGGCGAGGAGACCACTTTTCGCGAGTCAAAAGAAGAAAACCAACGTTCTTACAGCATATACACCATATCCAAAAACCAGACTGAGCAAAGGGCTTTTGCAAAAGTGAGCTACCCAAAGTCCCCTGTAGTCACCCATTCTTTAAAGGATTTTCCAGAAGCAGTATCTAGTGACAATCTTTTTACCATGTTGTCCATGCCTCAGGTATCACAAACTCAGGTGTCAGCCACAGCATCAGGCACTCAGGTCGTACCAAGGTCTGCAGGTCTCCCTCCAGATACTGTCACAGGAGCCAGATCCTTCATTGTTTGCAATCAGAACAGGTAATATTTATGTCTTGTTTTACTGGTTTATGTTTTACTTTTTTATTATTTATATTTATTTACTGATTATAGTTAGTTGAATTTCTGTGGCAGAAAGGTCATAGAATTAAGTGGAATATTTGTGATATATACAATTTAGATTTTAAAGTAGGGGACAAAAAATTTTGCACACATATTCCCTGCATGATGTAAAAGGTGATTAAGAGGGATGTGAGTGGGTGGCCGGAAATGCTCCCATCCTGTATTTTCAAAACAAGGAACAGAGCAAAGAGCCAAATGAGGATTTTTCCCCTTTAATGCTCTGTCATCTGTTCTTGATGCTACTTCGCTCACATGGGAAGTGACGAACATATAAGAAAAACTAAAGTTTATGATCTAGATGTATATTGCTCAAAGCTGAATGAAGAACTTGCTGAGGAAGGATGAAAGAATTTGTTGTTGAAGTATGCTTGAATGTGAGAAATTTCAGGAGCGATGAGAAAAGTAATGAAAAGGGAGAGTGTTAAGATATATTAAGGGTTTGAGGACAGGTTCAACCAGCCTCTTAACAATATAAGTTATGCAGAGATCTGCAGTTTGAGGGTAAATGACTGTACAAGTGTTTGGGAGGTATTTAATTATAGAAGGTATGGATTAAGGGTTGACAAAATGAGCAACTTAGGAGAAAAAGGATTTCGTGTAAAATTGAAGTACTGAATGGATATGAGATATCAATATATTTACATCTGTGATGCCCATTCCATCCTGGAACTTCCATCAAGGGCTGGCCATGGTTAAAGAGTCTCCACTTATCCCTGTCCTTACATGCCTTACAAGGGATAGTACTTGAGAACAGAATGTTGAATGATCTGTTGATAGGATATGGAAAGATGTCAGCAGATGTAATAAGGAGGAATTTGCATTGGGGTACAGGGGAAGCTTTTAACATGTGCAGGTATGAAGGCATTTGATATATTGCATACACCATAGCTAGTTCTTGTTAAAAGTTCTGCATGAACCACCTCACCATAAGTGTGAAATGTGACGTAGGCTGTAAACAAGATATATCTCAGTGGACGTAAAAATTGCAGTGTATTAGCTATGGCCCAGCAAAAGCCAGGTTTTCTAAGAGCTTTTGCTCTTGTCATTAAAATGGGGTTGGAGTGATTTATGCTTTATACTGTACACTACTTTAATCTTTTTATTCCCTCTTCAGTATACTGTATTGCACACTTACAACAGGATGACACATACATACTTATCTTGAAGGATCGCATTTTCACACATCCTTCAGTATTCTTCATCCTTCCCTCACAGCTACATCTGCTCCATCACATTGGCTCTCTGGGTAACTTCTACACCTTCCTACAGGCATTCCTCATGATCAGACCCTTCTAGTAGATGTATATATATTATGAAAGCTGTCATTTGGATGATTGTATCATGGTCAGTTTGTTTTAGCAGCAGGCAGTGGCAGCCGTCTCCTGATGGGTCCAGCACAGATAGTGAACTGGAGGAGATATTTGGCAATGCCTTCAGTTATACACGTCCCAAGAGTCTAGTCAGCAAAAACCCTCGTGCAAGTGAACCACCAGCTTAGTAAGGTGATACTCTTGTTGAAAATACTCTTGCTGTAATCACTGGTTCAGTACAATACCTCCACTCATGTGGCTGTTCGATATATGCATTTTTTCAATGTCTTGTCCTTATAGTGTATGTTACAATTATAGTTTGTATTATCTGATGCATGTCTTGTAGCTTCCATGCTGACTTCTTTACCACTAAACAGGATGCTCTGTGTTCTTTATGGAACTTTTTCTTTTTTATTGCCAGTAATGCATTTTGTTGTAGATAACTGGTTGCCAGGTAAAAATCCAGTTTCAATAGGTTTTGGGATTTTTTTTCAAGTTACTAGATGGGTACTACAACAGTTATACTTCATGCTCAGAATCTATCAGAGTCCAGTGATTCAAGTGTGAATTCCAAAGCTTATCTGGGCATCTTCATGTTTCACTACCCTCAACACTGGAAATTTAGGAAAATATGCTATTAATGACATATGTTCATGACTCCTATGTGGATTTTATTCTGGTGTTCATATAGATGGCTTTTCTAATGATTATGGTCTTGCTGTTGCATGCCAAACTATAGAAAAATATGCTTTGTTGATGTAATTTAGCATTAGATGTTGATGATTTAATGCATGTTGTGTTTTTCCTTCTGTAGCTGAGACCACTGTTTAGTATTTGATGTCCCCTCTAGCTATAAAGGGACTTAATTTTCTTGGTGCAATACTGCAATAATTTTTTTAGAAATTACATATCTTTGTTGTAACTTGTTTGCATTAGATTCCCTTTTGTAATTTTACATGCAGTATACTTAAAGTGACGTTCATCTTATTGCCATTGGCCTTCTCTCAGCTGACGGGCAATATAGAATTTTACGTCATTTCAATTCACTCTGTCCTGTGCACACCCTTGGGCACATTCAGGCCCTGATTGCTTAAAATCTTTTTCATTCCATCCTTCCATCTCCAATTTTGTCTCTCTGTTCTCCATGTTCCTTCCACTTCTGACACATATATCCTCTTTGTCAACCTTTCCTCACTCATTCTCTCCTTATGTCTAAACCATTTCAGCACCCCCTCTTCAGCTATCTCAACCACACTCTTTTTATTACCACACCTCTTGCCCTTTTATTACTTACTCGATCAAACCATGTCACACCACATATTGTCATCAAACATTTCTTATCCAACACATCCTCCCTCCTCTATACTACCTTATCTATATCCCTTTCCTTGCATCCATACGATATTGTTGGGACTACTATTCATACAAAGATACCTATTTTTGCCCTCCCAAATCATATTCTCTCCACACATTCTTCATCATTCCCTCACCTACCCTTTGACTCACTTCCACTTCCATGGTTTCATTCACTGTCATGCCCACTCCTAGGTATCTAAAACACTGTGATTCATCGAATTTTCCTCTATTCAAAGTCACACAGCTCAACTCCACTTATATTCACATTTACCCTCAACTTGCTCCTTTCACACACACTTCCAAATTCAGTCAGCTACATCTGCAGTTTCTCACTCAAGTCTGCCACCAGTGCTGTATCTTCAGCAAACAACATCTGACTTACTTCTCTGGCCCTCTCATTCCCCACAGACTGCATACTTGCCCCTCTCTCTAAGACTCTTATTTACTTCCCTCCCCACCCCCTCCTTAAACAAACTGAATTGCCATGGTGACACCACACACCCCTGCTGCAGACCAACCTTCCCTTGGAACCATTCACTCTCCTTTCTTCTTACTCGTATACATGCCTTACACTCTTGATAAGAACTTCTCACTGCTTCTAGCAGCTTTCTTCCCACACTGTATATTCTTAAGACCTACAAGGCATCTCCATTAACCTAATCATTTGCTTTCTCCAGAACCATAAATGCCACATACAAATCCATCTGTTTCTCTTAAGTATTTCTCACACTTTTTTTAAAGCAAACACTGCATAACAAATATTCGGTGTCGATGAGATTGGGTTATTTTGAATAAAATGTGTGAGAGGGCCTTCACAACAATAAAGAAGAAGACCCTACCTGGATTTAAGGCTGCAGTGGGAGTGACATGCTATCACTGTATTAAACCAGGGCATACCAAGCAGTCACTTGAAGCCACGGAAAGGTCTGCAGACCCTGGTTGTGGATAGAGGGCTGTGATTTCGATACAATATGCATGATAGCTAGAGAATGGATGTGAGCATATTAGGCATTCATCTGTTCCTAGTACTACCTTGCTGACATGGGAAACGGTGAACAAGTCTGAATGCATGCCATCTATAAGCAGCAGTTAGCAGACTATCATGCCATCAAGCTACAGTTACCATTGCTCAACTTCTAGATAGTTTTTTGAAAAATTCTTCATATTAGATGTTTTCATGATTTACTAGTTCATTTTGTGAAATGTCTTTCTTCTAGGGTAAAAAACACTTCTGCTCTTCTGTTGTGTTACCAGTCCTTGCATATTCTTGTTTATTATTTTCCATGCAAGTTAGATAGCATCAAGAACAGATACTGTAGAGGAAAAAAAATCTTCCATTGGCTCCTTCCTCTGTTCCTTCTTTTGTAAGCTGATACAGGAGAGGATTTTCAGCCCCCCTGCTTCCACTTCTTTTTAGTTGCCTTCTACAGCAACAGAAAATGAGTGAAAAAGTGTGAAGGAGATGGTCTGAAAGATTGGAGCATTGGAGATGCTTTTCTCCTCTCCTCTTTTTCTTCTTCTATTGTTTAGAATTTCCAGTATGCACTACCCCATAGGGAACTGCAAAGCAGAAACTATTTTTCCCTCAAAATTAAACGTCACTTTCCTCTACCCTGAACAGATGTGAGGGACCACAAGTAATTCAGCAACTTGGTTACTGCTTCCTTGGTGCTCCAGTACTTTCCAGCAAGCCATCGTAGGTATACTGATCATGCACATTACCAAATGGGCTCCCAGCTAGGAAAACATAAGGTACCTCCTGAAGCCTACCATGAGCAGTAAGAATATGATGAAGTTTCCCAATACAAGCAAGACCTCGAAATTTGAAGCATCACAAATGAAGCCTGTTTTAGTTACGGATGGAGAGAATCACTTGTTAGGTAATCAAAAAGAGTGAAACCATTTAGATGTTAATTATTAGTAACGAAAGGGATAGATATTTTTCAGTGTTTTTGTAAATTTAATCTCATGATTATGTGATTTGTAGGAAAGTTATTGTATCTTTAAGATTTTTAACTTATTTTCATCTCTTGGAATATCTGTTCTTAATCTGAACAAAATCAGTTTTTAAATCTAACAAAATTACCTTGTAAAATGCAAATTGCCCATGGCACAGGAAGATGATGTGATGGAGGTCATTACCAATTGGCCAGCCAGATTTTGCTAAGAGCCACTGTTATTGCCACCCAGCAGTTGAGGGGAACAGGACAAGAAGTGTATTTATATTATTTGTACAGATTGATATCAGCTTACTAGACTTTTTATAGATCAACAAGCACTGTATTAACTTTGTTGGCTTGCTGTCAATGTGGCAAGCAGTCTCCAGTGGGAAAATATGAACAGGATCAACAAAATGTTAAAAAATGGGATTCACAGAGGATTTTTGCCAGTGACTTCCTGCTCTAAAGATGGGAGATGATCAGTGTAATAAGAGAAGTGGCCATACAGACAAAACTTTGGCCCTACAAGCAATTGTGATCTTCCCAATGTTGAGCAAGATGAATTAGTTAAGCAGGACGATGTTACCTGTCACACATGCAACACATTTCTGTTTGAGCTACTAGACTGCTTATGACACTGCCACCTCAGTTTAGACTAGGGAACAATTCATATGACAAATAAGGCCATATTTCCAATTAATCCTAACTGATGTGGATAAACTTGTAAATACTGATGTATAATGTACATGTATAGCATTTCTTTTGTTGGACATTGGATAATTGAAATACAAGGACTATAGATTGGTGTGTCATCTGCTGTTCAAAAAATATTTGCTTTCCACACTTCCATACATCTGAGATGAAAATTTGTACTGGTAAGAGGAGTCAAGGCTAACGTTTTAGTCCCAGTTTTGCAGCAGAATTATAAATCATTTGACTGCACATTTGCTTATTTATATAGATGAAATGATAGTGGCTTTGGAAGAGCTTCATTTAGTGGGATTTTTACTTTTTAGTATGACATACACTCCCCCATTACTTTTGCTAAGGTAGCATCAGGAAGAAACAAACACCTACATCCAGGGAATGCAAAGGGAGTGAATTGTGGAGTGTTAGAATGGGTGAAATATAATATGTTGAGGTGGTTTGGGCATGTGGAAAGAATGCAAGACTGGGAGTTTATGGGGAGAGTGTATGATGGTACAGTTAAAGGGGTTAGTGTGAGTGGATGACCACCTGTGACATGGGCAAATAGGGTGGAGGAATACTGGAGGGAGAGAAGGAGAGGAAGAATGCATGGAATGGTGTATGCAAGGGAGGCTTGTAAGGACAGGGATAAGTAGAGACTCTTTTGCCATGGCCACCCCTTAATGGGAGTTCCTGAAGGGAACAGGCATCAGATATATAGATAGATAAATAGACTACTATTTCCAAAGTCTTTGAATCCCTCCTGTACTCCCATATCCTGACATCTTGAATCTCAGTCTTCTCTCTGATCATCAGTATGGCTCCTATAAGGCGAGATCCACTGGTGTTATTCTTTCCTATATTACTAATGTCTGTTCATCATCCCAGAATGATTTTGGGGAGTCCTGTGTTTTTGCCTTTGATATATCCAAAGCTTTTGATAGGGTGTGGCATCGAAGTCTCATTTCAAAGCTTCCCTCTTTTGGCTTCCTCATATCTAGCTTCCTTTCTGGCCATTCTGTCTCCATTGTTGTTGATGGATCAGTCTCTCCCCTGTTCTCCATCAACAGCAGTGTTCCTCAAGGTTCTGTCCTGTCTCATACTCTTTTTCTCCTTTTTATCATCAATTTCCTTTCTCCCACAATTTACCAAACGCACTTGTATATTGACAACTCAACACTGCTTTCCTCCACATCTGTTGATGCTGCTTCTCCTCTCACTCGATCTGCTTGCTGCCTTCACAAACTTTCTTAGTAAACTCAGACTTGGATAGGATAACTCAGTGGGATAGATGAAATCTGAATGAGTTTGATGCTTCCAAGACCCAGTTTCTGCCAATCTCTCTATAGAAAATTCCTCACAACTTTCCTGTCTCTGATGGTACTGTAATTCCACCTCTTGACTTGGTGAACATCCTTGGTATTACTGTAACATCCACACTATCTTGGAAACCTCACATTACGGAAATAGGTGAGTCTCCCTCCAAAGAATTGTTTGTGCTGTAGATGTCAAAATTTCTTTTCTTCCAAACAGTTGCCCCATTTTTACAAAGGACTAATCCATCCTGGTATTTCTTCACACAAGTCTCCTGTCCAAGCTCACTTACTCTCACCACTCTCTTCTCCCCACCATTTTGTCGTCTTTTTTGAAAACCTATACAAATGTTAACCTTTGTCTCCACACGATAGTGATCATACATCCCACCAGCTGCCCCTCTCTGCACATTTACATCCAAAAGTCTCTCTTTTACATGTCTATCAATATATACATAATCTAATAATGCCCATTGACCATTTTTCCTGCTCACATACATAT